>WSFP011499407.1:0-14006 GCA_009831015.1 Picea engelmannii | reverse complement strand
CATGTATGAATTTAAGCTTCCATATTGTTGAGTTACCCATGCATGTTTATTTCATTTATTTATTATTCGATTCCCATTAGTTTTACAACAACTTGTATAAATACACAGAAATGAATATAGTAACGTCTTTAGACAATGGACATGACTTTACATTAATGATATAATTAATAATTAATGGACTTTGTAATATACAATAATGTATATTACAAGTCATCCCTTCCTGAAATTCTTCGTCCTTGAAGCATGGGTAAATACTAACACTTGGATCTAAACTCCTCATTTTCTTTACGGTGCCATGAACAATGTGCATGTGTTGAGTTGTAATCACAAATTCACCATGTACAAATTCACTGTAGTCCCAGATAAAGAAAAACAGAACAATTGTCTTCCCGCAAGATATGTTCTTGGAACACTTCTCGTCTTTTTATGATCCACATCCAAATTAAACACACAGAGTCTACTGTGACCCTCACTTTCATCAAATCTCATATCATTGTATTTGATCAACAAATGTCTAATGTAAATATGTTTAAGAATCCCATCATTAACAAATATGTCGATTTAAATGTATGATGGGAACTGCTCCCACTCATCAAAGTGTCCATTAATATTAATAATAGAATAAACATTGCATAGTCCATTAGGATAAAGATTATCATAATCAGGTTTGAAGACAAACACTAAATTCTTTGAAACAATCCCTAAGTTTCCTAATGATCTGCTATTATCTTTTCAACTCTAACATTTTTGATGTGTGATAAATCCTTGCATAGAATATTTCTCATTTCCCATTCTAAGAATATCAGATATCAATGTATCTATAGTGGAATTTTCCATTATATCACCACCAGATGTGATTTTCTTTTTCCTAACCAAGCTTGAACCATTTCTATCAAAATTTCCTCCTACATATGGATCAGTGTTCTTTGAATGAGAGATCTTAACTTTCACCCCTTATTTTATGTCCTCCATGCAATTGGTTCAAGAAGGGACACCAATCATGTGCTCTAAAAATACTGTCCAAACTTCCTCATTAATTTATCAGATTGCTTCATTCTTGTTCATACTTCTTCAAAAGAATATTTGATGATTTTGTACAAGTATTCATAAATGGTAGGGTCAGGATAGTTGTATTTCAAATGATGAATTAAGGATATTCTATTCCCAGTTGCAATAGAAATAAACATGTCATCCTCTTTACTTTTCTTCTCATTCATATCTTTAATCTCATTTAAGAGAGATTTGACACTCACTCTTTTTTTGTCATGTTGCTTAAAACAGAAGCTCTTGTGATCAAGATATTTATGGTAGTTCTTTGCATAAACGTTAGCCCACACGTTTTTCATGTCATCACAACACCTGGACCATTCATCTTTATTTTGTTGAAGATGAGTCAACATCACTGGTAAGGAAGCAACTGGTTCTTTCCATAAAATATCAAGTACGTCAAGTCCATGATCCCCATAAATGAAATCAATGCATCATAAATTTATAGTTGTCAAGCGGTCTTCCATTTGGATGGAAGCATATCACTTGATTGAACTATCTTGCATCTTTTCCAACAACTCTTTTATACACTTAGTTGTAGTTTTTGTGTATATTATCAACATATTCAACTCAAATCTATCATCCTCACAAAAAAAAATACTTTCCTCATATTGATTTTTGCCCATATGCTTGAAGGAGTGATCCTCACTACCAGATGTCACAGACAACCAATTATCATTCAATAACTATGTTGCAAGATCAGTGTAATAACTGGAAACACATTTCATATCTTTGAACTGTGCAAGAAAATCTACATAATCAACATCAAGGAAATGTATTCTTCCATTGGTTAATTCAACCCAAACACCATCTCCTAATGCACCCATGAAAGTTTTTTGAGCCAACTCAAATTTACCACGCTTAAAATGAAGTACTTTGATGTTATTAAGTAATTCAATGGGTACTTCTTATATGTTTTCTTTAGGAGAGAATTCATTGTCTTGAAAGCATCTAATGTTGTATTGGTGTATGAAAATATCAATAAATGTGTGTGGATCACGAGGATCTATGCGAGTTTCCTTTTTAAATATTTCTAAATTCTTCTTAGCCTTCCCTTACTGAACATTACATGTTTCTTATATAGACAATGCTTCCTGATTTTCTTGAATATGAGACAACACTTCCTGTATGAAAGGAAACACTTCCTCTAACTCATAAATTGGCTTGTTTGTGGATTTTTCTTTGTTTGGAAGAAGAGAAGCATTGTTATTAAATATATATTTTTCCTTGTGATGTTGATCTTTATCTCTCTCCCTATATGATGCAGGAGCATCTCTCCATGCAGCCAACCAGCCAGCTTGCCACATCAGTGTGCATGCATTCATGTGCTGAAAGGGAGGCGCAACCTCATTTTAAATTTCGAATTGAATGTAATTAAATGTCTTAGGCTGTTGAGCCATAGAATCCATGCCTTTGCGCAGGCTATAGATAAGATAGGCATTTAATGTGTGTCATGGTTGAGATCTAGATCCAAGTGATGGACTAGACAGCCATTGATTGTAATTTAATAGAGTGGGTAAATCCTGGAGGGAAGCACTAAGAGCTCCTTAGGTAAAAGAGATATTCAGATCTCATTTTGGGTAGTATGCATGTAGAGCAGAAGAGAAGAGCCAGAGAGAGAGAGCTCGGGAACACCTTGTAATTACAGGCATTTGCCATTAATATAAACAGAGAAGTTTTTCCTGCATTATTCTGTCATATATGCATGTCTGTGTGTGTTCCTTGTTTATGCTGTGAATGTATATGTTATATGGATGCATTCTGCAGGGGTTTGGTTGATTTCAGGTTGAGGTCTTTGAGGCTTCACACTAGGAGGGTGTGACAAAACGTTGAGGTTCTGATAGTTGTGCACAGGAGGATGCACTTCTGAACTCTGAGGAGTTAGACAGAGACGTGTTGAGGCACAGGACTGGAATCATCAATTCAGTAAGAAGGCCTTTGAGGTTTCTGAACACCTCAAGAGGTAAGGCTGTGTATCTAAGACACAGTTGCAGACAGGATCACTGAGGATTCTGTAGGAGCCCTGCCAAGTGGGCATTGAGCATACGCGTGGGTTGCGTTGAGGAAGGAATTATGTTGAGAGTTCGGAGAAGGAACCAGAATCACTGAGGATTCTGTGGAGCTCTGCCAGGTGGGCATCGAGCGAAGTGTATAGGTGCATAAGGACCCAGAACTGTTGAACGTTATTTGGGAGAAGAGACTTTTCCAGAAGGGCGTTGAGAGAGGGTGCAGATAGGCATAAGGAGGAGAGAACTCTTTAAGTTCGGAAGTAAAGAAAGAGTCCATTGAGGGACCTTTACTGGGTTACTAAATACCCAAGGAACTCAGCCATTTAGATCGCTTGAGTAAGAGAGCCAGGAAGGCATCATTATTCTCCATTTGAGGGAGAAGAAAGGCAAAATCCCCAAGGGATCTGAGCACTCGAGGAAGCTCAGGAGAGACAATTCTAGTGTGTGCATGAAGAGACTCTGCAGGAGCGCAGACTTCGGAATCCTTTAAGGATTCAAGAAGAACAAGCTCAGAAGGGATATCACTTTACGTGCGAAAGGCCCTGCAAGTGGCGCATAAGCTGAAGAATCCTTTGTGGGTTCGAAAGGGGAAGAAAATCTCAGGAAGGTCAGCATTCTTATACGTGCAGGAACCTTAGGAGGAGCAACAGGAGCCGTCGGATCGGGTGGAGAGAAAAGATCTGGACCATCGAGCAGTTCACATCCAGCAGAGGTGCATTAGAGGAAGCGTACAGGAGGAGAGGACCGACAGCCGTCGGATCTCACATAGAAATCCCAACAGCCGTTAGATCGGGATAAGGTGCGCACAGTTTAGTCTTAGGAGGAGGAGCGCACAGAGGAATATAGATCTGGACCGTCAGATCTGGAGCAGAAATCTCGTCATCCGTCGGATTGAGCTGGAGCTGTACAGGGAATAGCAGTCAAGATATTGACCATCAAGAAATCGGAGCTCTCGGGGTCATGAGCATCAGGACACCAATCGTCGTGAAATCCCGACGAAGATATGAGTCGTCCGTTGGCAGAGGACATGTGGTGAGTATTAGTGCCATCGACATTTGACGCATCGGGAAATCATCATTCCCATGGACGAGAGATTGGGTAAATCCCAGGAGAAAACCCCGACACCATCAGAGCCATCCGTTCAGAGGGACAGGTGTCAAGAATCGGATGAGAGTCGCAAATCGGGAAATCGAAGTTCCCGAGGACAAGAGATCTGGGGTATCGGAAGTCCCAAAATCCCGACGAGATTGGGATCGTCCGTTAGAGGGACACATGGCAATCATCTAGTGCTACCGGAGAAGACCGTCAGGAGGGTTTCATCAACATATCAGGAATCGGGATATCAGAGATCCCGAGCACAAAGGTTTCGTGCATCACATAATCGCGATATGTGATTTTCCGATAAGGTCTAGGAATGTGGGCCACACCGAGTGTCAGGAGGACA
Organism: Picea engelmannii; assembly: GCA_009831015.1. Classification (NCBI taxonomy): domain Eukaryota; kingdom Viridiplantae; phylum Streptophyta; class Pinopsida; order Pinales; family Pinaceae; genus Picea; species Picea engelmannii. Next base: position 9,506 of record WSFP011499407.1, on the reverse strand, counting down.
GGTGGCAAAGGATCGGCGCCATCGACACTTTTTCCATCGGGATATCGGAGATTTCGGGGACATGATGTTTATGAATTTTGACTTCGCGATCCGTGAAACCCCGATCAGTGGGGGACAGCTGTCAACATAGTAGTGGAGGAGGACAGAGTCGTAGGGAAGACGCGTGTCAAGCATCCGGGGGAAGTCGAGGATCGGAAAATCGCGATTTCCGTATACATGCGCACATTGACACCGTAAACACCGAAACTCTGATGGAGAGTATGGTTGCGGTCATATACAAGTAGGTCATATGGATCAGAGCCTAGCTAGGAGGAGCTAAGGGAAAAAGAGAGCTCATCAGGAATTTGTAACTTGAAACCCCGATAGAGAGAAGATAAGGCTGCGGTCTTATGGTATATAGTCGTATGGACCAAAGGGCCTAGTCCAAGAGGGCTAGTGCATAGAAAAGGGCGCATCGGCAATCGGGGATTTGAGAGGACTGTGACCCTCGACTGCAGGAACCTCGAACCCCGATAGAGATTCGGGGGTAACCACGGTCAAGTGCCGAAGGCCATGAGGAGAGAGGAAAGGACCTGCGGATTGGATTGGGTCATGTTTTGACAGGGATTCCACTTGGGAATCTAAAGAGCCAATTTCGGCTCGTCTGAAAGAGGGGATTAAGAACGATCTTGCAAGCAGGAGGGCGTGACGGGGTGTGGTCACGTCAATTTGCCTGCATCAAGTGGTATTAGAGTGGGAACTTCATCTATATATTTCAGGTGAAGCGAGAGGAGGTAGAGGAAGACAGAGCTACTGAGGACTCTGTAATGATTGTTTGCAGGTAAGCAACAATCAGGGAGACAGTCAGCAGGACTATAGGATGAAGCTGAGCACTTAGGATTGCAGGAGTGACAACAACAGTTTTTTCAGGGAGGCAGATAGACACAGCAAGATGGCTACTGGAGGCCATAAACATGATGACAGGAAGAGCTCAAAGCTGATGAGCACAGCAGAAATGGATAAAGAGCTCGCTGACATAAAGTGAGAGGTGGAGGAGCTCGAATTGAAGATGCGGTAGAATAGGAAGCCGATATGGGTACATGAATGGCCCATGAAGATGCAAAAGGTGAAATGGCCAGTCAGGGAGATGATGGTCAAAGGACAGCAGAGGTTGTTAAGGAAATGGTTGAGGTATTCTAAAACCCTCAAGGCCACAGAGGAAGAGATGATTGATCACTGTTGGCCAGAAACTGGAAAGGGTATCGATGATTGGGAAGATGATGAAGAATTTGAATTGGGGTCATCTGAGGATCTCAAGGACTGCCATGAAGGCAGAGAAGAAGAAATTCCATATCGCCAAGAGGGAAACGAGATGAGGTCGGCTGAATATCTCACGGACTGTCAGGAGGACAGCGAGGGAATTTCACATTGCCAGCTGGGAAATGAAAGGAGATCACTGAGGGATCTCGAAGACTGCCAGGAGGGCAGAAGAAGCACCCAAGACTGCCAGGAGGGAACCAGAAGCATGTCAAACTGCCAGATGGGCAGAGATAAACAATTGAGACCGTCTGAAAGTCTCATGGACTTGGAGGAGAGTTCAATTCAGCAAAGAGTGTTGATAAAGATGGGATCGGTTGATCTCATAGTCTGCCAGGGAAGCAGTGGAAGCATCCTATATTTTCAGGTGGGCATGGATGAGTAGATGAGACTTTCTGAGGGTCTCATAAACTCAGGAGTGAGTTGGGTTCAGCCAGAGGAGCTGACAGAGCAGATGAGACTGTCTAATAGTCTCATAAATTCAGAGATGAACTTAGTTCGGCAGATGCAGCTGACAGAGGTGAAGGATCAGGATGATCTTCTGATGATTGGGGGAATTGGGATATTCCTACCATCTGCCCAGGAGGAGGCAGAAAATTATGTTGCAGATGATACAACAGCAGCAGAGGAACAGTCGGTCGTGACTGTCCAAAAAGAATTAGTGTAGATGGGGAAGACTGCCCAAGCAGAAGAAAGAAAAGAGAAAGAGCATTCTGAGGAATGGCTCGTTGATTTTAGCCAAGTAACTAAAAGGGAAGAAGTTGTAGCACTGAAGCTGACAGCAAAAGAAATAGAAGCGAAAGAAGAGAGTGAGCATTCGGTGGAATGGCTCAAAGCATTCAGCATTAAAGTTGAAGAGACTGCAACAGGGGAGTTTGCAGCAGAAATGAAAGAAGAAGATGAGCATTCTGAGGAATGGCTCATTACTTTTAGTTAACAAGTTGAAAGAGTTGTATCCTTGGAGTTGGAAGACGAAGGAGCAGAAAAGGATGATGAGCATTCTGAGGAATGGCTCGATATTTTCAGCCGAGAAGCTGAAAACACTGCAGCACGAGAGCTTGCAGCAGCAGAAGCCGGAGACACAGACAGCATATGTTTTGTTGATATGTAGGAGCAGATGGAAGCCCTGGAAGAAAGGGTAAAAGTGCAGGGAGTGCACATCCAACAGGTGAAGTTGGAAACTGATCAAGAAGGCATGGGGGATCATAGCAATCTTCCCGATGACCAAAATTTTTTGCAGTTGGGGAGACTGCAAGAACAGAGCCAACCATGGAAGCAGTTGGACAGGGTGATCATGGAGATCATGGAGCTGATGTTGAAGTCAGAAGACACTGCCAACAGAGAGAAGTTGATCAAAAGGAAAGAAGCAGTAGCAGCAGCGCAGCGGAAGCAGCAGCAGCAGCAGAACGGAGCGGATGAACAGCTCCAAAGATTCGTTTTGGATCCAGGAGGATTTCCAGTAGCTACAGGGGAATCACATGAGCAGGAGCTCATGAATTTTTGTAGCTGTGGAGTATGATGCAGGAGCATCTCTCCATGCAGCCAGCCAACCAGCCAGCCACATCAGTGCGCATGCATTCATGTGTTGAAAGGGAGGCCCAGCCTCATTTTAAATTTTGAATTGAATGTAATTAAATGTATTAGGTTGTTGATCCATAGAATCCATGCCTTTGCGCAGGCTGTAGATAAGATAGGCATTTAATGTGTGTCATGGCTGAGATCTAGATCCAAGTGATGGACTAGACAACCATTGATTGTAATTTAATAGAGTAGGTAAATCCTGGAGGGAAGCGCTAAGAGCTCCTCAGGTAAAAGAGATATTCAGATCTCATTTTGGGTAGTATGCATGTAGAGCAGAAGAGAAGAGCCACAGAGAGAGAGCTCGGGAACACCTTGTAATTACAGGCATTTGCCATTAATATAAACAGATCATTTTTTCCTGCATTATTCTGTCATATATGCATGTCTGTGTGTGTTGCTTGTTTATGCTGTGAATGTATATGTTATATGGATGCATTCTGCAGGGGTTTGGTTGATTTCAGGTTGAGGTCTTTGAGGCTTCACACCAGGAGGGTGTGACAGAACGTTGAGGTTATGATAGCCGTGCACAGGAGGATGCACTTCTTAACTCTGAGGAGTCAGACAGAGACGTGCTGAGGCACAGGACTGGAATCATCAATTCAGTAAGAAGGCCTTTGAGGTTGCTGAACACCTCAAGAGGTAAGGTTGTGTAGCTAAGACACAGTTTCAGACAGGATCACTGAGGATTCTGTAGGAGCCCTTCCAAGTGGGCATTGAGCATATGCGTGGGTTGCATTGAGGAATGAATTATGTTGAGAGTTCAGAGAAGGAACCAAAACCACTGAGGATTCTGTGGAGCTCTTCCAGGTGGGAATCGAGCGAAGTGCATAGGTGCACAAGGACCCAGAACTGTTGAACGATATGTGGGAGAAGAGACTCTGCCAGAAGGGCGTTGAGAGAGGGTGCAGATAGGCATAAGGAGGAGAGAACTCTTTAAGTTCAGAAGTAAAGAAAGAGTCCATTGAGGGACCTTTACTGGGTTACTAAATACCCAAGGAACTCAGCCATTTAGATTGCTTGAGTAAGAGATCCAGGAAGGCATCATTATTCTCCATTTGAGGGAGAAGAAAGGCAAAATCCCCAAGGGATCTGAGCACTCGAGGAAGCTCAGGAGAGACAACACTAGCGTGTGAACGAAGAGACTCTGCAGGAGCACAGACGTCGGAATCCTTTAAGGATTCAAGAAGAACAAGCTCAGAAGGGATAGCACTTTACGTGCGAAAGGACCTGCAAGTGGCGCAAAAGCTGAAGAATCCTTTGTGGGTTCTAAAGGGGAAGAAAATCTCAGGAAGGTCAGCGTTCTTATACATGCAGGAACCTTAGGAGGAGCAACAGGAGCCGTCGGATCAGGTGGAGAGAAAATATCTGGACCTTCGAGCAGTTCACGTCCAGCAGAGGAGCATCAGAGGAAGCGTACAGGAGGAGAGGACCAACATCCGTCAGATCTCACATAGAAATCCCGACAGCCGTTAGATCGGGAGAAGGTGCGCACAGTTTAGTCTTAGGAGGAGGAGCGCACAGAGGAATACAGATCTAGACCATCAGATCTGGAGCAGAAATCTCGTCAGCCGTCGGATCGAGCTGGAGCTGTACAGGGAATAGTAGTCGGTATATTGACCATCGGGAAATCGAAGCTCTCGAGGTCATGAGCATCAGAATACCAATCGCTGCGAAATCCCAACGAATATCTGAGCCATCCATTGGCAGAGGACATGTGGCGAGTATCAGCGCCATCGGCGTTTGACGCATCGGGAAATCGGCATTCCCATGGATGAGAGATTGGGTAAATCCCAGGAGAAAACCTCGACACCATCAGATCCATCCATTCAGAGGGACAGGTGTCAAGAATCGGACGAGAGTCGCAAATCGTGAAATCGAAGTTCCCAAGGACAAGAGATTTGGGGTATCGGAAGTCCCGAAATCCCAACGAGATCGGGATCGTCCGTTAGAGGGACGCGTGGAAATCATCTAGCGCTACTGGAGAAGACCGTCAGGAGGGTTTCATCAACATATCAGGAATCGGGATATCGGAGATCCCGAGCACAAAGGTTTCGTGCATCACAGAATTGCGATACGCGATTTCCCGATAAGGTCTAGGAGCATGGGCCACACCGAGTGTCAGGAGGACAGGTGGCAAAGGATCGGCGTCGTCGGCACTTTGTCCATCGGGATATCGGAGATTTCAGGCACATGATGTTTAGGAATTTTGACTTCACGATCCGTGAAACCCCGATCAGTGGGGGACAGTTCTCAACATAGCAGCGGAGGAGGACAAAGTCGTAGGGAAGACGCGTGTCAAGCATCCGGGGGAAGTCGGGGATCGGAAAATCGCGATTCCCGTATACATGCGCACATTGACACCGCAAACACAAAAAATTTGATGGAGAGTATGGTTGCAGTCATATACAAGTAGGTCATATGGATCAGAGCCTAGCCAGGAGGAGCTAAGGGAAAAAGAGAGCTCATCGGGAATTTGTAACTTGAAACCCCGATAGAGTGAAGATAAGGTTGCGGTGTTATGGTATATAGTCGTATGGACCAAAGGGCCTAGTCCAAGAGGGCTAGCGCATAGCAAAGGGCGCATCAGCAATCGGGGATTTGAGAGGACTGTGACCCTCGACTGTAGGAACCCCGAACCCCGATAGAGAGTCGGGGGTAACCACGGTCAATTGTTGAAGGCCGTGAGGAGAGAGGAAAGGACCTGCAGACTAGATTGGGTCATGTTTTGATAGGGATTCCACTTGGGAATCTAAAGAGCCAATTTCGGCTCGTCTGAAAGAGGGGATTAAGAACGATCCTGCGAGCAGGAGGGCGTGACGGGGTGTGGTCGCGTCAATTCACCTGCATCACTATATCTTTATTTATATTATGCTTTGATTATCTCATTTTCCTTCTCTAGCTCTGTATCATAGTCCCTATATAATTTTCCCTACCATTCTCCATCTTTAAAAAATTTGTACCTCCTCCCTCTCTTAAGTCGACATCTGCAACATTTTTTGAAATCTGAGAAACAATTTCATTGAATTCATCCATAAGATTTGGATACTTTTCAAGAATGTTAGCCACCAATATTTGCAATTTTTTTCGGTTAATTATGGAGTGGGTGTTTAAATCGATACATTTCAAGAAATATTGATATGTACCAAGTATCAACTTTGTTTTTACTTTCCCAAAAAATCCCCATTCCTGTGAACATAAATTTGTGATATTGTTTCTCATGTTATATCGAGAAATTATGTTGTGCCATGGTATATTTGGAGATATTTTCTTAATTTCAATGGCCTTTTCATGCAACTTCTTCAACCTTTCAACCCATCTAAAAACAACATTTCCATGTGTTAATTTATGGCAGGATTTTGCCAACTGAGTGATGATAGGCTTGAGCTCAATTACCTTGTCAATAGATTGTTGATTTTCCTTGTAGCTAAACAAGATGTCAATGCTATAAATAATTTAGTCCTTAGCAATTCCTATACCCGGACCCAAGAGACACTTTTGGAAAGATGACTACATTTGTATGGCCGCATAACTCTCATCCATTCAATGAACCGTGACCCTCAAAACCTCAGAAGAATATATTGGAGCCTCTTAATCAATGATGGGTATCAAAATTCTTGATACTGAGAGGGGGGTGAATCAGTATCAAGTACAATTTTAAATAATTTTCAACTTATACTTAAACCATTCAATTATACCCAATGAGCAATGAGAAATAGTATAAGAGTTACACCAATACACCAAAATACACCATGCACAATATATGATAAATAATCAATAGTTATTGTTCAAGGGAAGTAATGAATTGCAAAGGTAACTATAACTTCCAAATATAAAGGGAGGGATAAACCTCCAAGAGGAAGATACAATCCACCAATATCAATAGAGGTTTGACCTCTCCATCCTTTCCCCTTCCTTCCACCCAAGATATATGAGAGATAATAAAACTTTACATTAAATCATCACCATCAACCAACCATCACATAGAACCTGATAATGCTTCCTGAGACTTCTTCAACTTCTACAATTATTCAATTCTTGGAATACTCTAGTCCTGTATATAATATTACTCAATGTATTCTCTGAAACACCTCCAAGTTTCATACCTTGAATCCTCCCCAAAAATAAGTTATAGAGAGAATGGTAGACCTTTTATTTAGGAGAGCCAACTTGTACATAATGCGCCATGTTCAATATGTAACATAAGATTATGAAACTCACACACAAGAAACTAAATCTCATACTATTTCCAATGAAATTTGTCTCACTTCATTTGGATTCTCTATGAAGACGTTATGATTGTCTTACCTGAAACACCTGTTTATGACTAGTTTCAGGACTAGTAAAAAACCCTATCTTCCACATAAGTGTATCTCCAAACTTATAGCGAATAAAGATCCGAAATTTTTAACACAGGTACCTAGCTATCTCTTATCAATACCATATCAATTTCACCATCTGAATCATTCTAGAAACAAATTTATATCGAAAATGGTAAGATGACCTATAAATAACATACCTTAGAACACATCACCAAAAGACTTCATCCTCCCTTGAAACCCAACCTTATTTACTTTAGATTACATCTAAAATTTGACTTGCGTGTTTAAAATGAATGTATAATGATACGTATTTATACCCTTTATGTCACTTCATTTTAACATTAGGGCCGACCTGACACTTTCTTATTTTGTAATTATTTTCTTTAATTATCTTCAGGGTCGACCTGTACTTCTTCAATTCACTTTGTCATCTTCAAAAATTAATTTCTCCTCAACCATGAGGATCCACGTGATGTGAAACATACCACTGAAAACAACATGATGCATTCTATCCATCCATGGGTGTTGTGTCTGCATGTGCATTTTCCTTCATGTTAAAATACCTTCATCAATCTTGCAGTCCAAAACTAATGACTAGGGTTGACATCAATGAAAACAACCAATCTTCCAACAATCCCCCCTTTGTCATTGATGGCAACACTCATGCTCCCCTTATAATCATGATCCCAAATTTTCTCCCCCTTTGACATCAATGGAAAAGGGTAGGGATGTTTCCCTTGAGTTTAATGGAAAAAGGTAACTCTCTTCTGTGGGGTTGCTCCCCCTAAACATGTGGCACTCAATAATACTTCATCCTTATTTTTGGTCTTTGGGAATTTTTCTTCCTTGGAATCCTTTTGTCTGGCTTTTTTCTTCTCTCTCTTCTTCATGTCTAGGATGTGTATGTTGTTTGGTCTTCTTGTTGCAGTTGCAACCAATATTATTGAGTTATTTTCTATGATTTTACATTTTCGGGAGCCAAACCTAAGAGTGTATCCTTGATCACATATTTTGCTAACACTGAGGAGATTATGCTTCAGATATTCAACCAATAGGACTTTTCTTGCTTTTACATTTTCACTTCCAAGCTTTACAGTTCCTTTTCCAATTATATTGGTAGATGATTCATCTCCAAATGCAACATTTCCACCCTTTTTCTTCAATCTGACAAATTTCTTTTGATCTCCAGTCATATGAGATGAGCACCCACTGTCTATGAACCATTCATATTCTTCTTTGCATTCTTTAGCGACCAATGTTATTCGACAATTTTCATTTTGTGGAATTTCTTTCTTTTTCCATGTTGTAGTTGGTATACAAACATTTGACATACTATTATCTTCCTTCATATCTCTGCAATATCGTGCTTTGTGACCAAGATTATTGAACTTGTAACATACAATATTTTGATCCATTAATGGGTCAAATGGATTATAATTTATGTTGACAGGTGTACAAACATTTCCATATCTACTATTTTCACCATTCATGTAGCTTGCGTAGTTATTCCTTTCATTGATTCTACAATTGATTGCCTTGTTTCCAAAATTTCCACAAGTATAACAATGTGCAAGAAAGAAATTTTGATACCTAGGAGTAAGTAGTCTTGTTTGTGGTGTGGTCCATCTGGGTTCACGATCTATTATTCTGTAGTTTCTTTCATAATGATTTCTTTCATACCTGATGGGAGAGGATCTTCTTGATGTCTCATTCCTTCTGAATTCTAGTCTTCTATCTTGTTGATCAACTTGTTCTGGAGTGTTGGTTTCATCATTTTCATCTTCTTTCTCTTGTTTTGTTGTCTTCAAACTGTCATTGCATCCTAGTCCTGTCTTGTCGTTTGGAGATCTTTGACTGCTAAGGATCTCATCTAATTTTTCAATTCTCTTTTCAAACTTCTTCAACTTTTCTATTGTCAATAGTAGCTCCCCTTTTTTGTGATCCAATTTTTCTTTCAATTTCTCATAATATTATAATTGTTCCTTCAAGCTATAAATGATCTTTTCAAGCTTGTAATTCTCTTCTACACAACTACTCAATTCACCTTTTAGTATTATGTTTTTGTTTCTAAGGTTTCTATTTCCAGTTTCAACATACTTCAACTTTTCAAGATTCTCATCTTCTTGTTCACTCTCTGCATTGTCTTTGTATCCCCAAAAGGAATCAAGGTTGGTTTCTTCATCTAAATCTTCTTCAATAATGATTTCTTCTTCTTTATAATTCTTTTGATCATCATCCTGAGTTTCTTGAGCTATGAAGAGGACTTATCCTCCATCATTATCTTCTTCATCACTCTCATTTGAGGAGATG
>WSFP011499399.1:0-14007 GCA_009831015.1 Picea engelmannii | reverse complement strand
ATTACTTTGTTTGACATATATCGACATTATTATGTTCATGTATATGTTCATCACATTGTGACATTAGTATGTTTGGTAGATTGCAATGTTAATATATTGACACATTGCAGGGTTTGGAAATGTTTGTCACATTGAGACGTCGCTATAAGTGTGTCACATTGCAATGTGAGGAAATGTTTGTCACATTGTGAGGACAAGGCGATTTGCGACACATTGCAATGTTTGTTTATGAATGTGACATTGTGACGTTACTATCCACATTTCCACGACATGCCTATTTCATCACATTGTGATGTCGATTTATGTTCATCACATTGTAACATTACTATGTTCAACTGATTGTAAAATTATTGTGTTCTTCATATTGCAACATTACTATGTTCATCATATTGCAAAATAACTATGTTCGTCATATTGCAACGTTACTATGCTTTTCATTGTGCGACATTACTATGTTCAACATGTTTCAACATTATTGTGGTTGTTACATTGTAATGTCCAATTTTGTTTGTTACATTGTAACGTAGGAGCATGTTCGTTGCATGACAAGGTTGGTTTGTGTTCAACACATTACGAAAAGGAATTTTTGGCGAAGTTTTTATAAAAAAATCAAATTAAGTGTTTCCTTTGTGAAAAAGATAGGAACTTTGAACTAATGTGATATATTACATAGAAGGAAAATTAGAATCACACATGTTCTAAGGAGATTGATAGCATATGATATTGAAGTGTAAAATCTATCCCTTCCAAATAAGAATATATAAAATTAAAGTATGCATTTATGCTTTCTTATTTTTGGTGTTGCAAATTGTGATTGTCAAGAAAAAGCAAAGGAAGGGGTTAAAATAAATTATGATGTATAGTAGTAAAATATTTAATTGAAATCAATTTATGAGTATTGTGATAGATTTAGTAAATAGATTCATACAACTAATGTGCTCTCATACAAATAACTTATCCATACAAAGGTGACAATCCTTTCATGCCATGGTGTTTTATACATTTGGTTTAAAATATAAAATATTGGACATTTTTCTTGATATAATATATTGTTATTAGACATAAGATTTACATTGAACACTTTTATGTTAAAAAAGAAATATAATTATTTAATATTTTTTCTTTTTTTAATTAATTAATTTATTTATTTGATGTAGTTTTTATTATTATTGGCTCAATTTTTTTCAATTGTTTATATTTATATTCTATGAGTGAGTATTTTGAGAACTATTTTAAATAATTTAATTTCAATTAAAAAATAATGAGATTTTATATGTTAGTATTTTTATTATTATTTTAAATAATTCATTTTCTCATTTTATTATGATATATGATTTAGTAAATAGATTCATACAACAAATGTGCTCACATACAAATAACTTATTCATAAACTAACTAAATATTAGTATTTAGTTATTTAATACTTCATTATAATAATAAAACTCAACAAATATTAATATTTAGTTATTTAATACTTCATTATAATAATACTTTAGTTTTATTTATTGATAAAATGTATTTAACATCAATCCTTAAAAAAGTAATACTAAAACTAATTTATGTAGAGTAATAATTTATTACTTATAAAATTTATTATAAAATAATGAACTTCTATATACAAAGCATAGTTAACAAAAATTATATACAAAGGATAGTTAACAAAAATTGAAAATTGAAATTTATGATTTCTATTTCAACAACCTAAAAAAAATTATTATTGATTTGGGCTCATAGGCGAGCATTGATTTGGGTTTTTAGGTTTTGAGAAATTTTGTCATATTTTTTTATCCATTTTGACTATTAACCTTTTGAAGATATTATCAATGATATTTTAAAGTAAAATATTGGTAGATAATTTATTTTTTTCAAATTCTTCTCTAAATTGTATAATAATTTCATTTGAAATAAAGAATATAAATATATCACGATAAGATTAATTATCAAAATTTTGAACTTATTCTATTTTAGCTTAATACTCTCAAATTATTAATAATTTTTACAAATTATTTTTGATATCAATAATTTTTATTTCTATTATTAATACTTGTTTATAATAATTGTCAAAATTTTAAAATTATAATCATTATGACTAAACAAAAACAAGTGATGAAACCCATATACATGGATGACATGCCTTCTCACTTGAACAAATGTATTCCTTTAATTCTATATTTGAAAATGTATCTTATTAAAATAAATAACTAATAGTTAATTAATATTGTAGAAAGTTTATTGTTCTTTCACATTTAATTAATTAATATTGTAGAAAAGTTAATTGATCTTTCACATTTATTGATTCTATATATATATTTTTTACATAAAACATTATAAAGCCATAACAATAAAATTAAAAACATAAATAAACATACATAGACCTAATAGGTTCTTGAAACATATAAACTCTCATAAATGCAATGATATTTGGGAAGAGCCTTTGTGTGCAAGTTGGGAGGTGCACTGCTCAAAGAGGAGAGAAGACATTTTGAGGAAAGATAATCAAATAGCTACCATAAAAGTGCACCTCCTTCCATATGCATCAATTGCGATATCTTTTCATACTTAACTGGTTAAAATAACAATTATAAAATATAGCAAACAAATGCAGTAGCCAATAAATAATAATAATGAAATAATATGGGGAGGAAATCAATGACACTATAAGCCATAACAATAAAATAAAAAACACAAATAAAAATACATAGACCTAATAAGTTATATAAACCTATTCTTGCAACATATAAACTCCCACAAATGCAATGATATTTGGGAAGATCCTTTATGTGCAAGTTGGAAGGTGCACTGCCCAAAGAGGAGAGAAGACATCTTCAGGAAAGAAAATCAAAGAGCTACCACAAAAATGCACCTCCTTCCATATGCATCAATTGCGATATCTTGTCATACCTAACTAGCTTCTGGCTAAAATAACAATTGTAAAAATTTAGAGAACAAAGGCAGTAGCCAATAAATAATAATGGAATAATATGGGGATGGAATCAATGGCACTATAAAATGAAGCAACTATTTGGAGTATGATAATGAGGACGTTCATAGCGTGGAGCCGCTACTGTGCAAGTATAATGTTGCAGAGAACGATTGGGCTTCTCACACTGTAATTACTATATCTCCAAGTTAGGGCACCGGATATCACTGCGTTCTTCGATATGCTTGCATTGATCCCTTGAACATTCAAAATGAAAGCTAGACTCTGATTTGCAGAGGTGAATGCAACAATTCTTGGCTGGACCGTTATCCTCACTCCGAAAGGTGCATTAATTGAAATCACTGCAAGGGAAGTTCTAATAAAATAGATTGAATTCCAAAAACTATGAAAGCTTACCTTGGCTGGACCGTTATTCTCACTCCGGAAGGTGCATTAATTGAAATCACTGCAAGGGAAGTTATAATCAGATAGATTGAATTCCAAGAACTATGAAAGCTTACTTGAGAATACTTTCAGTGATTGGACTTGGTCCTCGTGAGGAGAATGAAGCAGCTACAGGCGCAGGCAATTCGTTCTGGGTATAAATTTTTTAGTATAGTTGCAACTGGAGACCTGAATATATGAATAAGTCCAATCACATTACTAGTTGATAACTCAATATATTTGTTAAATTATGTTTAGTGGTAATTGATAACTCAATCTAGTAATTTTTTAATCTTAAAAATAAACAGTTTAACTGATGCACCTACAAATGACAGAAAGTTATCAACATTAAATAGCATTCATTGATTTAAGTGTAAAACAAAGAATATACGAACATCTTTAATTATTGACCATAAAATTGGAATTTGTAATTAAAAAGTTTATTCACCATAAAATTGGAATTTGTAATTAAAAAGTTGATTAAACCATCAATTCATTTCAATAGAAGGACGCCTATCCAAACGTTTAAATAAAGTTGAAAATTAAAATTAATAATTCTTTTTAATATAATAATGGGGATATGCAGGTTAATCTCGATAGCGTTTTAGTCTTTTGACAACAACTTATTAGTTCTAGAAAATTGCAATAACGTAGGCGTTTTACTGTAGCGTTTGCGGCGGAATTGAGCCTCAGCTTCTGCAGTCTCTAAATAAATGTTGGAATCTATTATCTATTATCTGTTCATTTTGGGCTTCGTCGAAAATTGTATCGCAGGATTCTAATGTGTGGTTGGTGAGAACACGTGATGTATGCCGAAGAAGTTTTGTCCGCCATGCAAACAGGGTGGCCAACTGTGTGTTGGATTAGAAAGCAGACACCACACCGTCACCTTTAAAAATTGCTCTGCGAACACATTTACAGAATCTGTTGGGTTTTGTTTGATCCGGCTTCTTAGCTACGAAGATCAGAGAATTTTGATATTCATACACTTAGTGCCTTATATTGTAACCAGAGGCTGCCATCAGGTTTTAGTCTAATTTTTACTATTATTATCAATAATAGCACTTACTTGTTCTTTTCTGAAATGGATTTTGGTATTTGTTTTTCCAATTTTAGATTTGAAGAAAGGTGAAGAAAAGTAGTTGGAGAAGAAGTTTAACAACTTACGTGGCTGGTTTCATAATCTCGCTTTCCTCGTTCTCAAATATCTCAAAAGAGGTCGATTTCATTTATAATTTTAAACAGTAAGAAATATGGTCAATAAGAATTCTCTGTCTCCTCCTTTTAGTGAAGAAATTAATACCCTTTTATCTATTCACATAGTTTAACATTTAAATCCATTCTGTTTCAGCTCTCAAATCCTATAATCTACGTGGACAAATTATATTTTAAATCAAGTAGTTATGGTTCACATGCGATATGCGGAACAGCGCGACTGTTGTTATGTTTATACATACCTCCTATTCAAAGGAGAAAGATCCACAATATCACGCCATTATTTTGTCTGCGTTGGGCCGTATCTAAAGAGTAATTGGAAAGCCATTAAGCTTTCCCAGATAAAAGTAAAATGGAGACTACCGAGAGTTCCCAGGGATCGGTCAGCTCAGGGTTTCTCCACCGTGCTGGAGTTCAAACTAAGAAGAAGAGGTCACGTGGCCGTCCACGCGGTGCTCTACAGAAGACAGCAGCTCCGTGGGGCTTAGGTGCGAATGCCAGCGCAGAATCGGGGCCTCCAACAAAGCGGCCACGTGGTCGTCCACCTGGCTCAGGAAACAGAAACGCTGAGGCCCAGCACCCTATGATGACACGTGGAAAAGCGGAGAGAGTCGCTGCCCTCCAACCGCCATGGAGAGCCGGTATCGCACCTCCAAAACCCAAATCACAGCCCCAGAAAGTGGGTCCCCCAGTCCAAAAGCCCAAGAAAGTGGGTCCCCCACCAAAACAGCCCCAAAGAGTGGAACCCACAACTCAAGAGCTCAAGAAAGTTGGCCCCGCCGCCACACCCCAAAAGCCCGAGAAAGCGAAGACCCCACAACCAAACCAGAAAGCGGGCCCCGCACCCCAACAACCCGTGAAAGCGAAGACACCCTTACGAACCCAGAAAGCGGGCCCCACACCACAACGACCCGAGGAAGCGAAGACACCCCAACGAACCCGTGGAAAGCCACGTAAGGTGGTAGATTCCGAGGTGACTTATTATTACGGCGTACCGGTCATCCCTAGTCTCGTCTTAACGCCGCCTTCACCACCCCAAGTAGCAGAAGTGATTCCAGTTCAGTCAAGGAACAGCTGTTTAGATTCTTCTCACGAAATTTGTCAGCCAACGTCAGAAAGCCCCCAGCCAGCCATTAGCGACAGATGTAGCTCTAACAATGAGTACGTGAAAAAGAGTTTACAGCGACACCTCGCTCCGAGAGCTTACACTGGGTGGAGATAAGTTTTCACCACTATAAATAAAATAATAATATTTTTTAAATAATAATAGCGTGATGAAACGTTTCTATACATAATAATTCCCATGTCATCCATTCTTTGTTACTTGAAAATAGAGGTCGACCAAATGCAGTAGGTATAAAGCAGTTAATACCATTTTAGGCAGTAGGTATAAAGCAGTTAATATCATTTTAGGCACTAGGAATTGGTAGGTTTTTTTGGGTTACTAATCATAGTGTGTTGAAATGGTTATATTTTAGGATTTGTTTATAATTTTGTGGTGTAGTAGTTTATGATGGTGTTGGTGGCCAATTTCCGTTGAGATCAAGATTGGTTTTTAGGGGTAAGAGATTACTTGGATTTTTTTTAAATGTTATTTCGATTTTTAAGATCATTGTAGTTTCAAAGTTAGTAAAATAGATATTTTGATAAATATTTTGAAATTGTTTAAGTTTAAATTATGATAGATATACCATATCTCTTTTGTTATGAGGTAAAGTGTGACTGACTAAAAATTAGTTCTTTCTTTCATTTAGATATCAAGTCGATAAAAAGTTTTTGTGTGATAAAAAACATTTAACTTTTTAGAATTAGTTTTTCTTCTTAATCAAAAACTAAAATACTACCACATAAATCAAATTAATTTCATACTCAAATTTATTTAAATACATATTCATATATCCAATTAATTTCCTATTCAAATTTTACTTCAAATACAAACACAAAGTTCAAATTAATTTCAATTCAAATTTACTTTAAATTAATACATATATCGTATGGGGAAGTGAGGTAAAACCAAGTTTTTTTAAAGTTAGGGATTCTATATCCTCGTGAAAATGTATATCCAACCAACTCAAAAAACATATCCAATAAATCCAATGTAAGAATCAACTTATGGACGTTTTAACCTGCAACATCTCATAAAATTAGAGAAAAATTGAAATATTTAAAAACAATATAGAATTTGTAATTTTAAATGTAATACTTAGTCATTCTCTTCATTGAGGTTGGTTGTAACTTCTTGAAGTTGAAAACCAACCATGATATGAGATATTTAAAATTTAAACATAAATCGATCATATTGAATATTGTAATGCTCACTTATTCTCTTCATTGAGGTTGGTTGTACCTTTTTGAAGTTGAAAACTATGAATTGACATATTTAAAATTTAAATATAAATTGATCACATTGAGGAAAGATAGAATTTTACATATTACTAATTTTAATAATTTTAATAAGAGTAATTTTAAATATTATAAGGATTTTATTAATCTTAATTTAGTTGATCAAAATTATTTTCCAGTTTAATGAGTTTAAAAAACATTTAAAAAATTAGTTAATTGGTTGATAGCAAAAATTTATAGTCAATACTAATAAATCATTTTAAAAGTGACTTATTAATTAAGAATTAAGTGGATCTTAATGTTTTGTTTGGCAATTAAGACCATCCTAACTATTTTATGACATAAATTGATTCAATTTCATGACTTAATCATTGTGTAAGACATTTTAGTTTATAAACATCATAATGATTTTGGTAATTTAATTTCCATCATATTTGATTATAATTTTTTTTTTAATAATAGTTTGTTTTGTATAGTATGTACATAGTTTAACAAGTTCATATACTGTATATGAACTTGTTTTAATAAAATGTCCCATGTTCTTCTAGAATAATGATAAATGAATAACACATAATGAAAAGTCTTAGAAATCAAAGGAACTTTAATTGGACCAAATAAATTAGAATGAATTAAGTCCAACAACCGAGAAGATTTTTAAGAACTAGAATAAAATTGAACACATTCCTGTTTTCCATATATGTAATTCTTGAAAAAATCAAATTCAAGATCACAATCATTCAATCCATCGACAAGTTTTTTTTTCAAGGCTCATAGGACCTTCTCACCTATATGGCCCATTCTTTGGTGCCATAACATTGTCTTCTTTGCAGATAACTTGATTTCTAATGAAATATATTGTTTAGGCACCCATAAAGCATGACCATCATAAGTAGATATAGGTTCTGATTTTGAAGGTGTAGGTGAGGTGTTGATCCTATATATTTATTTTCTACAAAAATAAATAACTATTTGTTAGGGACTTAACCCCTCACATAGGTAGAGTAATATATTTCCATGTAATAAAGGTCAATATTAATAAGGCCTAGCAATAAGGAAGAATAGGTCCAATGTAAGAAGGTCTAATAGAAGCTTCCACTTCTAGAAGGATATTCCTCTAGATGGTTCTTTTGATAGACGTATTTAGTATAAATAGGAGTTGAGGGTATGAGAACTTGTGTCTTGGATATTATTGTAATAGAGCTCTGCTTTACTGGAGGTTTCCCCCTCGAAGAGGCAAGTGAACATTTCTCTTAGTAATCAAAGTGCTCTTTCTGGTGTTCTTCTGGTATCATTTTGGTATTATTGTAGTGTTGTTCTGATTAAATTGTTGTTCATCTACCATTTCTAGCTATTTATTTATTTTCTGCATACTTTTTTATATCTGGAATATTACAAGTGGTATCAGAGAAACGTCCTCGGCATAAAATTATGGGTTAATTTTTTCCAGGGTAGAGACGTATTCCGACATCTTTAAGCTACATAGATCTGTTGTTACGTGCATAAACCCACGGTCAAGGATTCATACACACAGAAAATACAAGTGGTACTTAAGCACACATCTATTGGCCACCCTTGTTACCCATGTTGGTACCCCTTCAAGTGGTAGTGCATCAGATAACACATGTATATGGATCGGCCTAGATCTCCTGAAGCCCTCCATAGATAAACCGATCGGTCGCCTGATTGCTATAGTGTCACCGAGAACAACACTCAGGGAGATACTCTCTAGTACCTGGGTAGTCGGGTAGTACGGCTAAGGGCATGGTCTAGCCTCCTTAGTTGGTGCCCTGAGATATTGGGTCAAGTGCTACTGTTGGACCTCGCATGTATATTAGAGAGATATAGCACAGGGAAAAAGCTTGTCTATAGAACCCTTGAATACCTAACCCTTGGAACAAAAACAAAAAAAGAACAGACAAGATCTATTGCGGCGTAACTGTGTCTCCTACATTCGAGTTGCATAATTTCTACACATTTATTCCTGTTAACCATTTGGGAATTTCATCACTACAGTGTTCTTCATATCAGAGTAGAACTCTGCAGGAGTAAAAAAAAAGTTTGGATTATGTTGGCACCATTATTTGAGACCTATTCCGTTGGATTTATCTCTTCGCTCTTATCACAGTCATACCTATCATTTTTCAACAATTATTTTTCTTGTGGACCCGACCCCCTTCCAACACCCTTATTTCAGCTTTACCCCATTGGATTCCACTCGTCTCCCTGATCATTGTGATACACTTCACCCATAACCCATTTTCTGTGTGGTCCCACCCGCCCCTTTTTTTGTTCCCTCGTCATCATGGCCCATACCTATAGCCAAGACTTGGAAGTTCACTTCACTAGCTTGCACTCTAATTTCACAGAAACCCAACAAGAATTGCAACAACTCAGTGTCAATATTGCCACCATCAATCAAAGGATGCATTCCTCCATCGCCGCCTCAATCGCAGAACTCAAAGACAAGCTCAAACAAGACATTACTACCCATGTTTAATCTATCATTACGATGATCTGTGCCAAGCTCAAAGACAAGCTCAAACAAGACATTACTACCCATCTTGAATCTGTAGCTACTTAGATACGCTAAAAGCATATACAAATGTTCTATTACAACAATAAATTATATGTGGGATCTAAATCCACTAATGCAATAAACGAATGGCATCTCTTAGTCATCAAATGAACTATAGACACTATATTCATCCACATATAGAAAATAAATGGAAAGTAATGGAAGTCTGATGAAAAAATCTCAAAGATGAAATTTTGTATTCAGATATATACTCAACAAATGTCTTAGTACACAATTTGCTTATAATTCACAAAGGTCGAACCACATTCATGAAGACTACTCCTCTCTTCCCCCCATATTCATTACCATTTCTGAAGTATATATAAAGAAAATACATGTTGTTGTAGATCCTAAAAACATGGATCTGAAAGTCATCTAACAAATCTAAACTATGGCATTTGCAAAAGAATAGACTATAAGATCCTATACTCAAGGGCTAAGACTCCATATTCAAACTAATCTTCAAGTGCCACACTAGTCATCTTGGAGAAGATTAAGGCCTGCTCGAATCATATTAGCCACTTATAGCATGAATCATCACTGAAAATGTTGAATAAAAAGTCAAAAATTGACCAAATCTCCCACCTACAGGGGTTTTCAGCGCTTCATACTGCAAAAAGAAAGCTTGAGCTGACAATTGTTGTGTAAACTATTTTTGTTTCCTTGAGTTGTTTTAAAACAACTTGCATTTGCTCAAATAATTTCTAGGATATTGTTTATGGCCATTTAATCAAGCTGCTATACTATGTTTCTTTCCTTGAGGGAGAAATTTAGTATTCTCCAGTCATCCTCCATTCTTTAAACTTATAGACCTCTGAGAAAGTGAGCCTGAGCTCTCCACCAGAACGACTTTAAGTATTTCTGCAACATGATCATGACAACTTGCAAGGAGGGCATGAATACAATAATATCTCTTTGAATGTTAAGACAATGGTCTCATCCTGCTGGAAGGACAAAACACTAGATGAAATAGATGGGATATTGTTTATGCCCTCAAAAACTCTGGCTAGAGATGCATCCTTCATGGACCTACAAACTTTTTCTGAAGCAACATATATAAAATAATTAATGGACATAGATATCAAGATCATTAGGAATCTAATGGGTCTTTTTTGTAGGATCACTGCAATCATCATATGTGCTTGTCTTTTTGTAAGTCTCTGCTCATAAAGTTGAATAGTCATCGAGAATTTCTTCATTCTCTTTACACTCCTCCAAGGTTGACAGTTTTTTCACAATATGGAGCTATGTTTACTGCAAATAAACTTGTACATGCATATTATTTCCAGTGAATTCTAACCTTCTCTTTCTATTCTTTTGAGTTTCAATAAAAAAAAATTACTGCTCTTCAAGAGAGCAGGAAAACCAGCATCAGATATTCCTGACAGACCACTTAAGATCAAGTTGTTGCAATTGAGGGAAAGTTCTCCCTAGCATAGCCAAGCATCCATTTCCAAAACCTGGACACTATCGAATATTGAGAGATTTCAAAGACTCACAAATTGGTATTGACGATGTAACAAATGTAGATTCCTTAATCCCCTCACACTTAATCAGTGATAACACTTTCCACTACAATTAGAAAGCACATCGATGATGCCACAAAAATATATTGACTTGCACTCTTCTATACGAAAATTTTCAAGTGATATGGCAACATGTGTGTGCTCTCAAGCCCTTATTAGTCAATGACTCACACATTTGAATAGATACTTGCTTCAAATTTAGGCAAATTTGTCCAACTACCACAATACTCGCATGTGTCAATCCCCAACAAGCTGTAACTGAAACATGTTTAAGCTACTGCAAACCCATCACATACAAAAATGACTTTGTTTTTTCCTTATCATAACACCATGCGTTGCTCGGCTCCAGGTGCTATTAATTTTAGCACTTGGGTTCACATCTGAACCTGCATATATTTTACCTGTGCATTCTTTAGAGACCTGTAAGATGAAAAGAAAAAACCAAGGCGATGTAATTCATCCTAAGCATCCGCAAGTTCTCGACGCAAATCCACCTGTGTTGCAATAAGTCTCTTGTTTTCTAAAAGAAACCTTTGGATTTCTTCATACTGTAACTCTATCTCTACCTCTAAATGAGCAGCATGAGGTAGAGATCTTGGCCTGTAGGGACTATCACAGATTGGACCTGAACCAAGAGGGAAACCACGTGGATCGCCATTCAGAGCATGGCATGGTAGATGATTTCTTCCAGCCATATGAACCTGAGGATTTCAATATATGTATGGAGTAGGGCTTTGCAATGGCCTCTACAAAGCGAGCGAGAGAACTCAATACCTCAAACCCATTCTAGTTGTTCTGGATAGATCTGGCTGCTGGAATGTCATGCAATCTCATTTGCCTTCGACACCTGCACTTGCACCTGGCAGTCTATATCTTCTTAAAAAAAAAAACCTCATGGGACATATCCAACATGTCTCGAAGAATTAGAGGTCTTCATGCTTATATGCGCTGATGCTCCTAAATATAATCGATGAGTTGTGTGGAAGATATTAAGGGCTTAGCGCTTGACTTTGTGTGGTTTATGTGTTGACAATGGAATTTGGTATGTGTGTTAGCTTAATGTGTGTTATGATTGTGAATCGATATTTTAAAATGATATTAAACATATCACTAGTGCACACACCACACTTTTACACTTTTACATTTTTTAATAAAATATATATAATAATATAATTTCAAAAAATTTGGTTCTAATATGATATTATAAAAATGAAAGGAGAAATTATATGAATTTGGTAAAACTGATCATTTTGGGAATGCAGATAAAAAACAAAGCTCGCATGGTTAATGGTCAAAATTGATAATAAGCGCTGATGAGACTTGATGAAGAAAAAAGCTATGACATAGGCAAACGATAAAAAGGATTTGACAATGTAAGCACGAATTTGCTAAAAATGATCAAAATTTTAAAGGAGCATTTTGAGCGCTAACATGTGGCACACGTAGAGGACGACACGTGTCAAGATATCATTAGCATGATGACGTGGAAGCACCATAAGTTGTCACGTGTCACTCGATTTTGGATTGTTCTAGTCAATCCATGGACCAATGGGAAAGTGCCACATGGCAGTCCGTACAACCACATGGAAGATCATACAACCACCCTTTAGGTGATGTGGCATAGGTGATGTGGTTGCCCGTGCAGTGTGGTGATGTGGGACAATGAAAGGTTGCCACGTGGCCTAGTCATGGGTTGCCATGTAACAATGGGAAAATTCCCAAGGACACCCAACAACTGAAATTTAAAATGGGAAAAGGGGTTGGCTGGCGCCAACTCCCAGTCCGCTAAGTTTATAATAAAATTCGCCGCCATATCTAGCGGGATCTGCCAAGCCAAACCATACTCCAAAGTTAACACAGGCCCAACAAAAAAACAACACACACACACACACACACATACTCCATGTATTTAAATGGAGGCTTGTGGGCTTGACCCCCGAACCTCATCCAACAAAGTGCTTTAAATATATCCGCTAACCAATAGGCCAAACAACCTCGTTCGTAAATTCGCCCCCGATTTTATTCAAGAGTTGGGTTTTTCCAGAGCTTGAGGGTCAGACTAGGGCATTCGAATGTACAGAAGGGGCACGAAAAATGAGAAATTTTCCATGAATTTATTGTAGGTGTAGACACAGAAACCGAGATGAATTTTCTCAAGGGATTGAAAGTGTCAGACTCATATCGAGGCATGGAGACAATCATTTATGGCTAATTTGATGCCATGAATTCAGTGGTGTTGTTTGTTTTATGATCTGAGCAAAGCTTCTACATCTTAACTCCAAAATGAGGTATACTTATGTATTTTGCTAAATTATTTTGTTGAGTTAATAAAAAGGCCTACCCATTTGAGAGCAGGACCCAGAGACGTAGTCCACGAGGGACAAACTCCGTTATCAAGTTTTTTGTGTTCATATCTGATGCATATGTCTCTTCATTATTGAGTTATTCCTTCTTTATGGTGCACTTCAATTTATGTTCATTTCATACAATTATATAATAAGTCAGATTGATGAAAAGATCCTGGATAAGGGGGGAGAGTGGGGGAGAGAGATAGTGAGTGATTGAGTGAGAGAGAGAGAGAGAGAGAGGGAGAGAAAGAGGTAGAGAGCAATAGAGAGTGATGATGAGACAAGGGTAAATGTAGGAGAGAGAGAGAGCGAAGGAGAGAGGGAGGGATAGAGAGAGGGAGAGAAGGTGAGAGAGGGAGAGAGAGAGTGAGAGGTGCAAAGTGAGATGGAGAAAGAGAGGGATGGGGTTGAGACAAAGAGGGAGGGAGGGAGAGAAAGGTAAAGAGAGAGAGTGGGGGGGGAGTAAGGGATAGAGAGAGAGGGAAACGAGGAGGAGAGAGAGAGAGAGAGGGAGAGAAAGAGGTAGAGAGCAATAGAGAGTGATGATGAGACAAGGGTAAATGTAGGAGAGAGAGAGAGCGAAGGAGAGAGGGAGGGATAGAGAGAGGGAGAGAAGGTGAGAGAGGGAGAGAGAGA
>WSFP011499398.1:0-14007 GCA_009831015.1 Picea engelmannii | reverse complement strand
CCTATTTTGGATGTTTCTAGTTCTATTTGTATCAAAATTGGCTCAAGTTATGAACTGTTGAGTTTTCCCATCCGTTTAGGCAAGGATTTTTAGAAACTTAAGACCTGGTGCAGGGGTTGGTTTCCTCTATTGGAAACCCCTATATTAACATCCTTGAAATATACTGTATTTTTTATTATTATTGAAGGTAATATAAAATTATATATACAATTAATATATATATATATATACTCTAAGATTCATCCAATCAAACACACTCTTCCAAAAACCTACTTAGGGTGAATAAGTCTTAAGTCCAACTAGTAAAGAGCTAAAAAAGGACCTTCTGAAAATCAACCTGGGATGATAAGGACCCAAGTCCAACTAGTGAAGATGCAAGATAAAGTTACGATAACCCTCATTCAACTCACCCAAGGTACAACTACCCACATGAAGGCAGGCTCCCTCCAAGGGAGTTGAGGTGGATGTTATGATTTGTCTTAGGTATCGCAAGTACTTCCCACTTGCATTCACCCATGAGAAACTTAGTAAAAGTATATATGACTACCACATCGCCATCGGTAGTTAGGAAGAATAGTCATGGGTTAAGTGTTAGAATATGGGCAGGGAATACAGGACTTTGTCCCATCCCTGAATCTCTACACCTCGACGACTTGCCAGTTCTGCTAAAGTTTTTTATCATGCATAACCCACCAAACAAGAAATGGGGGATAATTTCTATACCTACCTAGATTGACCTCATGCTTGACACACATGTGAGGTGTGTTTGCTCGACAAATATTTTCCTCTATTGATGGATTTTCTCTCTTTAGTAATCCTAGTTTTAGTTTTCATGGTCTTGGAGAATTTAACTCTCCAAACCTAAACCAAGGCCCTAAAATCCTACAATATTATAGGTTGTGTATCAAAGAAAACAAGTCTAGTTCATTTGGTCAGGATTTCTTTTAATGGTTGTTTTTACTCAAGGGGATGCAGAAGTGAGAAAAATATGGTGTTCTCAAATGAAAAATATACAAAAAGGTAAATCTTGTAAATAGAAACACTTCTTTAATCTTGAAAAATATGTTTGAATTCAATAAACTTATGAAACATACAAAAACCAAAAAAAAAAAAATTCAAACCCTAAATGCATTGCAACTTTTCAAGAAATATAGTACAAACAAAGGTAATCAATTCATTTTGATTTTCATGAGAGCATGCTAATTAAAGCAATCTAATATTTTCCTTTAAATGAAACCACTCCCAACATGCATCAAATTACTTAAGAGATTTCCAATTAAATCAAAAGAAACTATTTTTTATTTTGAAATATTCAATTTTATTCTTCATTATAGGTCAAATGAAAAGAGTGGGAAACACCTATTGCAATGGAAAACATGTAAACAATATCAAATCCATAGAATTAAGAATCCAAAACCCCAATCTTGCAAGAAAAGACAAAACTGGGAAAACAAATTTCATGCCTATAATGATTTTTGTAATTTATAAGAGATGTATGCAAGTTTCTCCAAGGAAAACTACATGCACCCATAGGTTTATTTAAGGAAAGTTGTGGGCGCTCACGTCTATAACCATAGACAAGCACATGTAGAACTCCAAAAAGGAAAAAACATTAGACAAACATGCTAAAAATGAAATTTCTTTATTGATTCTATAGTAACAATATAGGTAATATTCAAACCAATCTTTAGCAGGATAGACAACAAAGAAGAGAGATAGTAAAAGGAATAACTCACAAAGTTCTCCCCAATGGAGTCACCAGTTCAGTTTTAGGGGAAAATCCCCAATAACCTAGGGGGAATTGCTAATAGAGAAAGAGGAAGATAAAATATTTCCCAAAATTAGTGGGTTGCAAATGTAACACCAAGAAGGAGAGAAAGAAATAAAACATGTGATTGATCAAATAATCTCCTTTATGTTCCTTATATGCAATTCTAGGTACACTTTTGTTATTTAAAGATTTTTCTCCTGAATTTCACACAATGAAACAACCAACCTTGCTCAAATATTGTTGATTTTAAAGATGTGAATGATAATAAACATATGAAGTTACTATAGATTGATTTTAATTAACCATCGGGGAGTTCATTCCAACTCAAATAAAATAATAAACGTAAATCATTTAATTATTTACAATCAGATTTTTTCTGAGGGAAGAAGTGAGATCTTCATAATTTATTGATAATAAACAACAAATAGAAATGATACCAAATAATGTGTTGTTGGCACCTTCGTCACACAAGTCCAGGTTCCTCCAGACTAGCTCGTTTATCCACCATTGTTCCACCTGAACTTGCTAACTTTATTTTGGTTGGAAAACAAGATGGTGTTTAGGCCCAACAAAAATCCAACATCAAATTCAAAACCAAGGGGCCCTAAAAGAGGGGAAAGCAATGGAAAATATGTGGTTTCTCCTCTATCTATTCTTCTAGCATAACCTTGCTTACATAAGTCTCTTGCCCCTTCTCCCAATAAATCATTCTTACTTATACCAAGAGGAAGTAGTTAAGATAGTGCGGAATGGAGGTTAGGGTTTCTCACATGTGCAAACCCTATGTCCTCCACTCATGAATGTGCATTTAATCCACTTTTTAATTATTTTAAATTTTTCACAATGCACCTGCAAGTTTCCTTAAGGAAAGAAGCGAGAGAATGTGGGTTTCTTAAAGAGAAGTCACATGCAAGCACAAAAAGGGGGAAAATGCTTTGGAAGAAGATGAAAAATATAAAAAAATACAGATGTATGGGAAAGTGAAGCACATGTAGTCAAGTATGACCAAATAAGGCTATAACAAAGTATAATATCATTGTACTTGTAGTATAATTTTTATGATCTATTGTGTCAAACTTTGCATTGGAATATCCAATGCAGTTTAGAGATCACATTGGTATCAAAGTGGTTTTCTTTGTGGTTTATGTGGAATAGTTGCAGTATATACTCACCAAACTTGTTATTCAAGTCTTAAGCAAAAAGAGAACTACACATTGTGGATATAGATATCAACACAAGGTAGGAAAGGAAACAACCTCAAGCCCCAACCATGGAAAATGAGTACACTAATATACCAAGGGGTGACTCAGAGTAGATATTTACAAGATTGGAAAAGAAAGTCTCATTATATTTCTAGGAGTATATCCATATTTATGGGAGATCTGGGAGAAAGTTCAAAACCTTCACAAAGCATGTCAACTCTAATGAGGATGGTGTCTCTAAAGACAAACTTAAATATAAATAATATTCAAAGAACAAGAATATAAGCTCCAACCACACATGTTCAAAGTGGACACCATGGTGGACATAAAGCCCTATGAAGTTGAGGTTGATGTTGTTAAGTTGATTCATTAATTACAACAATGAGAAGTCAATCCATATGTGTGCATAAAGTAGGAGAAGATCATAAGATGGAATTTTCTTGAATAAATTTAGAGGGTCATGCCTTGACTTGGTGGGATATCCATATAGAGAAACTTAGGCTAGAGAGTTATCCAAGAATAGTTACGTTTGGGTATCCAAAGACCTCATTAATTCCTAGTTATAGCATATTGTTGGCCTCCCATTTTTCCATGATTTAAGACCTTTTTTTCCCACTTCCATACTGCTTTATAAATTAACCTAGCCCTCTTATGACATATTTCCATGATTTTAAACTCAAAATCCCTTCAACAAGAATTTGGAGGTAATTGTTGCTCATTTTATTATATATTCTAAGTTCTTAGTGAATTAAAATGAGTTTTTAAACTAACCTTTCTAATGACGAATTATGCAGTTCAATTCTTGTACCCCTTGTGCAGTTTTGGTACATGCGTTCATTCGTTAGAATTTGTGTGTGTGCTCAAATAGAAAATGACCACCTAGGTTTTGAATATATAGATGTTGGCACGGTGTGTGTCCCTCGATTCGTGCTCAGTAACCTTCAAACAAGAATGAGGTGGTAGTAAAACTAATGGTCAATACCTTCTAGCGCATAGGTTGTTAAATGAGATCTGGACATCAATGTTATTTGTATGCATTTCATGTCATATGAATATCATGTGAGATCGAGACATGATTTTGTTTTTTTCTATAATTTCTAAGTATGTTTGGATAGGTGTATTGTATCGAAGATAGTTAAATTTGATTAAGATTGTAACTATTTTGATACTCTGGTATTTGAGATCAAAGGCATCGTTCTCATCCTTGCATATAGAGGCCTTCCTATATAATGATTTTATCTGCGATGTAAATTCATTGAACACATGAATATATCTAATTTAAGTTGTGGGTGATCACCATGAATTGTTGTTTATCTTTGTCACAAAACGACTGTGTATAGATTGATGTGTGCATTGTAAATTGAAGACTATGTTTCTGTAATACAAATTGCATTTTCGATCTGTGGTGTTTATTTGATCCCACTACTTTAAGTAAGTAATCTCTCTACCAGTTGGAAAGGGCCCACCAACCTGGGACACGTAGGTGGTTTTTTGTTTTGTTAGCTTAGTTTTTATTTAAGTTAGATTTTATATTAATTGGATTATGCTCTGTAGTGGTAGATGTAGAGTTTCTATTTGATTAGATTACTCTGTTAACAGTGACTCTGTAACTCATCTTGCATTTAAAAATATTAGCAATTCTTTTAATTCACATTTATGCTTTCTTACCATTTCCAATCAATTTGATGCTTCATGTGTTGTGATTCTTTTAAATCTGATGCAATTTCAAGGATTCTAGTTTGTCACAGTTATTGGGACTCTTTGAGAGATAAAGTGATCACTGTATAAGTACAGAAGCACTTAGGCGGAAGAGAGTACTTCGAGCCCTGATAAAGAACAACTCTTAATAGGCTAATACATGGTCTTTATATGATTTTTATTATTTATTGTTTCATTTAGAGTGAATGCATATGTTAAGATGAATGACAAGAATCTCTTTGAGTCATAGTTGCACAGACACAAGTAATCTGAATGAAAAAAGTATAGTTTCACCAATAAGGACTTTTCATACTTGACATAGCAATTTGCATCTTTAGTTTATGAGTTTACCCTTGACATAGCAATTTTCTTCACCCTTTATGTTGCACATATGTGTTTAAAGCTCATAATATTACATCATGGATTGACAATATGGTTTATTAATGACAAATAAATAACCCAACATTTTTGGCATCGTTGTCATGGATTTGTTCAAAGGTAAATGGTAAAAGGGTAGTTTCTTTTAGTTAGTTTTTTCCATTTGATTTTCTCACTACATTGGAGATTTGGTGGAGGAAAATATGGTAAGACGCAAAGGCATCCTCGCCTCAAAATTTCTGCAAGGGTTCTATCCCATCACATTCACTTTAGTGAGTCTTTCCAAACCCTTTTGTGTTGTGTAGTTAACTAATGGTTAGGCCTAGAGATAGAAAAGGTAGGTTTTTTAAGTCGACAAGTGAGATTCCAGGTGATTTGTTTGGTAATAATAGGACTCCCCTACTAATCTGGTTGAAAGGTATATGTGTAGTTATTTTCAGGAAGGAGAAGGTTTTACGTCAAAAGTGACCCCATAACTGACCATACGACAATCAAAAACCACTACTGAGAAGGTGCAGGAAGAGCAAGGAGAAATCATGAATAAAGGTATTGAAGACAACTAGATTGATGAGCTAACCACAAATACTGACCTGACACTAAAATAGGTTTTCAACCCGGAACATATTTCCAAACTCTTTGGATCATCACAGAACGCGGTCATATCGCAGATTGAGTCTACAGTTGTAGAAGGGACACCAGAAGCACACATTGGATATAATTTTATTGTTCATAGAAATCCAATTGTTGAGCCACCCTTCTCACCGAATTGGGACACAAAACCCAAGCTAATTAATTTAATATTGTTGGGTAGGGTAGACGAAGAGGAAAGGAATGTAGAAATGGAAAGAGAGGCAACATTTGGGTTCCTTATCCTTGATCTAGAACCAAATGTGAATATGAATAACATTCCTCCATTAGTCTTGCCAAATTCAGAGGTATGATCGTTGAATGTCTGGATGCCTTTTTGTTTGAATTTGACATTATGTGTTGTAGTTACAATTATGTGGATAATGCTAAAACATTAAAGTTATTTCCTACAACTTTGAAAGATTTTGCCTTAAGATGGTTTATGGGACATGAGGATTACTCTATTAGATCTTTGCAAGAAATGAAAACTACTTTTATTAAGAAGTACTAAGATTATTGTATAACTAGATACTCACAGAATGGTATCTTTAAGATGCAACAATAGGAAGAGGAAAGTCTTGAAGACTACATTGAGAGATTCCTATACAACCTTCAGAAAATAAAATAAAGTACCTTAAATGATAATACCATTAGGACTATTTTTTTGAAGGGGGTACTAGAAGAATATATAGAAGTTCTTAATCTTATGGGTTCTGGTGATGTTTCTCACATACCATTTCCAGAAATTTGTGATTTATGCAGGAGATATTCACGAAGAAGAACCAAATCTTGTAAGGAAATGAGGGATACTTTTACAAGGGATACTAAATATATTGAAGAAGGAGTGACAAGGATTGAATTAGGAAAATTATTAGAGAACTTTAAAATGAACATCCTTTGTACTATTAGCTTGTAGCTAGATACACTAAAGATTAAAAAGAAATAATAAGAATAAAATGTAGCCTTGACTATTTTTTGTGCTCAATGTAGGAAGAGGCATCCTTTGAGAGAGTGTCCATTAAATAATGAAAAAAATTGTGTTGTTTTTGTAGATAAATATGATATAGATAATTTCCCCTCATTATCGGGACTTTAATCCATCTATCGAGGAAGTAATGAGACAGTCGAGCCATATTTTCAAGTTGCACAAAAGAGGCCTTAGCAACCATGAGCACAAGGTATGGCACAACACCCCTCATCAAAATTTATGCATCTTATAACTCTTATCCTCAACAATGGAATGATTTGATTCCCTGGCATCCATGGCCCCAATAGCCTACCCAAAACTAACCTTGTCAACAAATATGGAAAAGGAATGCTTATGGGAATATGGCCCCAAAATAATTTCCAATTCCTTATCTGACTTATCCATAGTATCCACCTTCTTACCCTCCAATTCAAGCACAATTGAATCCACCTCAACCAACAATTCCTCAACTACCACAGATGTAGAAAATTATTTGGCCACGGGGAAATTACCACACCACCTTTCTTTGTGAGAGAATCAACAGATTGTTATTCTCAGTGCTACCTACTCATGGATCGAGGGAGACCTTTTTCGTACTGGACCAGACCTAATCATTAGAATATGTGTATGGGAAGATGAGATGTTTTAAATTTTTCGATCCTTCCATGATGATCCATGGGGAGGCCACTTTGTTGACAAAAGGACCACCTAGAAAGTAATTCATCCGAGACACTATTGGACAACACTCTTCAAAGATGCTAAAAGGTATGTCAGTAGCTACGACATCTTCCAATGGATGGGGAGACCAGTAAAAGATGAAAAAATTCCCTTGCAGCCATAGGTACTTATTGATCCCTTTGAAAGGTGGGATCTAGACTTCGTAGGACCAGTCTCTCCTGCATAAAGAAAGAAAAGGTATATTTTAGTTTGTACTAATTATGTCACTAAATGCGTAGAAGAAAAATCTCTTTATCAAGCTAGTGAAAAATCAGTTGTAGTTTTATTTTCGAGGATATTGTTACCAATTATGGTTTCCCAAGAGAGATTGTAATAGATCAAGGAGAACAGTTCATGTCAAAGTTGGTGTAGTCCATTACCCAGTAGTACCAGATAAAGCACCGCAAGTCCTTTCCATACCACCCGCGGGCTAACAGACAAGTAGAATCCACCAAAAACGTGTTAGAGGTCATTCTCACCAATACCATACATTTGCATCATAAGGACTAAGTATATAAACTTCCAAAGGCACTTTGGGCCTATAGGACCACATGGAGAAGCATTATCGAACTCACCCCCTACGAGATGGTATACGGAAAGTAGGTTCTCCTTCCCATTGAATTCCAAGTAAGAACCTTCAGAAAAATTGTGCAATTGGATAAAGAATTGTTAGATGCTCAGAAGAAAATGGTGGCACAGTTGAATGAGTTGGAATAAATCCAAAAGGATGACATTCAACATACCAATATTGTTTAGGAACAGTGATCCAGGTGGCATGAAACATTCATTAGAAAGAATCTCTTCAAACCCAGTGACTGAGCCCTCCTCTTCAACTCCATATTCAAAACCTTCAAGGGTAAGCTCACTACACATTGGTTGCGGCCATATGAGGTCAAGACCATCTTTGATAATGGTTCAATGAGAATTAAAATAATTGATGAAGATCAGATTTCCTTTGTGGTGAATGGTCATAGGTTAAGATTATACCATAAACCTATGTCCAAGGAAAAGTTTGTTCAATATATGTTGCAATAGTCAGAGATAGAGGTTGTGAATAGGGGGTCTCTCTCCCCCTCTCTATCTTCTAATTGAGTTTTTCTTTTAAATTTTTGGGTGTGTGAGTGTGTGTGTGTGTGTAAAACAAAAAGAGAGAAAAAGAAAAAAATTAATAAAAAGAACAAAAAAAAGAGAAAAGCAACAAAAAAGTAAAGATGAAAATTAGTATAGTTATGAAAATCAACTTGTTGGCATAGCTAGACATGGAATTGCTTGAAAATCAGGTTGTTGGCGGGCGAGTCTACAATAAAATTTGGCATACAAGTGTTGGCTCAACCTTTTATTCTTCAAATCATTATGTTTTCTCTCATGTTAGATGATGGGGGGTTTATTAAGGCCCTCCTTCTAACAAACTTTTCCCCATCAACTCCAACACATTATCTGGGGTCAGAGTTAGAGATTTTTTCATAGTACCTAGAGTATTGCATGCATTAATGGTAGGTTCTCTCACTGAAGGAAATGGGGATTCCTTAATGCTCCCTGTTTTTCAAATCTTGCAGGTGAGTCAACTTCATCTCATCTATTTGTACCTTGCAAGATGTACTAGGGAACCTCAACACTCATTGGCATTAATGGTGAGTAGTCCCACATTGTTTAACAACATTCATTATTGTTTGGTAATCCAATGATTTCTCTCTATGTTCAACTTCAACAAAATCATTCACATAGATAGAATTTTTCCAGGATTTTGGTTTCGGTGAAGATTATTTGGTTCGTGATTCTAACAACAGTTTACAATGTGTGAATAAAAGGGGAATGATGTGCAGCATAGCAATAACATGCCAAATGCCTCAGAAAGAGGGGGTTATCTCTTTATTTGGCAAGTATTTTTCTAAGGGATCATATCTCTTCCTTGTTACAGAGCTTGAGGCACAGTCTTGTTTTGGCCCTCCACCTCCTTGCTTCATTATTCTCATTCCAGTTACTTTTTCTCTCATAGTACTTGACTCCATGATCCAATTTTATTTCAGTAGCAGGTGTGCTTTGGTGGAAAAATAAGCCACTAGCACTCAGTTACCATCCCATGGTTTTAGTTTGGCTCCAACAGTTTCAATGTGAATAAGTTCATATTTCCTACATTTTAAAAGTTTTAGAGAATTGAAATTCACTCTTCTTTGTTCAGAACAACATCATGACATCTTTAGCAACAGTGGTATTGACTCCAACAACTTCAGTTTCTTCAGTTAACAACATTTGTTTAATTTCAAGGGTCTTTGCTCATTCTGGTACATGAACTGTATAAAAGGTACAAGAACACCTGTAACTTCATATTTGATATTTTTTGAGAAAATTTTGGGTAGTGGCAGGTCTTCACTTCTCAGTTTATAGGTTTGTGCACTTAACACATATCCTAGATTAGTTTAAAACCTATCATTTGTACCAGATCCAACAACAGAGCTCCATAGTTAAT
The DNA here is from genome assembly GCA_009831015.1 of Picea engelmannii. Lineage (NCBI taxonomy): Eukaryota > Viridiplantae > Streptophyta > Pinopsida > Pinales > Pinaceae > Picea > Picea engelmannii. Next base: position 4,180 of record WSFP011499398.1, on the reverse strand, counting down.
GTGTTCATTACATTCATCTATTTAGCTTCAAAATATTTTTGTACAAACTTCATATTCATCATGAATCCATGTAAGTATGGAGGAATAACAAATTCCAAGGTGAGTATGTTTTTAAATTCTTTAAATTTATTAAGAACAAGGGGATTTTATTATGCAACACTCATATGCTTTGCCCATATCCCTCTATAATACCTCTATACCACTTTGATTGCATCCATTTTTATTGCCACTCTAATCCTAAACTTTCCTACCCTTACCCTCACATGATACACTCATATGCTACATTTCCTTAGCATCTAAATCTCATTTGTTTACCCATGTGGCATATTACCCATCACCTTTGTTTATGTCATCCTCTATAATGATGTTCCATAAAATCATATCCTCTCGACCATATGGCATCGCTCATATCCCTAGACTTGTCTTCATATATTAAGGACTGCTCATTACATGGTTATCCCCTAAATTCTCCATCTACATGTATAATTATCTTCCTATCATGTAAACAAGCTCAATCCTTCTATAATTATCCATGAACTTGCATGAATTTGACTATTGAAACTCATTTTGAATCATTGAAGGGATTCCAAATTAGTTATGTGCATATCGTTTAAAAACCAAATTCTGTAGACCCTCGAAACCACTAATCAATTCGAATAAATTTCCTATCCAATCATGGTTGTCATAGTTCAGAAGTGTAGAATAAGGGTTTCTCTTTATGTGGTAATCATGGTGGTCGATCATCATGAACCAACGTCAATGCATGCTCTAGAAGCCTTTCAAGAGTACAATGCATGTCAAAAATTGTTCAGGGTCGTGAGATGGCACAAATTCTTTGCCAAGTTCCAGGGCTTTTATGATCGAGTGACACTTCATTTTTCCAAGAGTTTCAATGGGCGCATAGCACGAGTAGGGGGGTTGGTAATGGAATTCTCAAAGAATATAATAGATCATGCCACTGTTTTCCAAGAGAAGGAGAAAAGTAGTTCAAGAATAATCCTATGGAGTGTGATGTTTGCAACTGATTCATGAATTATGCACAACATAACGTGAATTGGGCCAAAGGGGTACCTAGAGCATGGCTCAAAGATGAATGGATGAAGCCTCTGATAATTTTTAAAAGATATTTAACGTTTGAAGGATGGTATGCTCTCACCTTCCAGTACCATATTTGAATTTTGATGCATTTTGAGTATGATGGACAGTTGAATTTTCCTTATTACTTGTGCAAAAGTCTAAGTAAAATGGAAATCCACGTAAAATAGAATCATAAAAACCCTCATAAAATTTTATATCATCACGGTTTGGTAAAGATGTTGATCATAGCATAGATGAATAATAGAAATGATTCTTGGGACAATTTCATAAACCATGACATGTTTAAACTGCAAAAGAATGAAATGGTATAAGAGTATCATGGAGAACAAAGTGTCAACAACATTAAAAATGGTCTGGATGAAGACATTCGCTCCCATGGATCTGAGGGATTCGTCTCTTATCCAAAAAGGTCATGTAAGGAAAAGGTTTTGAAGGATATCCCTTCAATCAAGCCTTCTATCGTGACACCTCCAATGCATATAATTACCAGGAAAATGAAAAATCATAGAAAGTTACAAGGCACTAAGGTAATAACCCTTGTTCCTCCACAACATAGATTGGATAAATCCCCAATTGTTTTGGAAAGAAAATATAAGGAATCCCCAAAACTTGGAGAAATACTCAGGGTTGAAAAGAAACAAAAGGTCAAAGCTCCAAATCCTCCCACCATGCCACCTCCTGAACCATTTCCCAAATCACTTGACAGAGGACATATTGAACGGGTTGAATGTGATGTCACACCAACTGAATTTTAGCATGAATATTTAATACAAGTAGCATATTCAAACTCTATCATTCATCCATCAGTGGTTAAGTTGAAGAAGAAGAATAAGGAAATTAAGAAGTTGAAGCAAGAGGTACATAAATTCATTATTTTGCGTAGATGTGTACAAGGGGAGAATGCACAATTATTTTATTATATTTCCTAAGTTCTTAATGAATTAAAATGAGTTGTTAAACTAACCTTCCTAATGATGAATTATTCAGTTCAGTTCTTGTACCCATAGTGTTGTTATGGTACTTGAGTTCAATTGTTATCATATGTGCGCACGCTAAAATAGAAAATGACCACCTGGGTTTTGAATATCTAGATGCCAGGATGGTGTGTGTCCCTCGGTTCATGCTCAATATCCTTCAAGAAAGCATGAGTTGGAAATCAAAGTAATGGTCAACGCCTTCTAGCACATAAGGTTGTTAAACAAGATCTGGACAACAAGGCTGTTCATATGAATTTCATGTCATAAGAATAGCATGTGAGATTAAGACATGATTTTTTTTGTTTCTATAATTTCTAAGTATGTCTGGATGGTTGTATCGGGTCGAAGATAGTTCGATTTGTTTGAGATCGTAACTGTTTTGATACTCTATTATTCGAGATCAAAGGTATCATTCTCATCCCTACATAGAGAGGCCTTCCTATATAATGATTATCTTTGCAACATAATTTCATTGAACATGTGAATATATCTAATTGAACTTGTTGGTGATCACTTTGATTTGTTTTTTAATCTTTGTCACAAAAAGATTGTGTATGTATTGATGCGTGCACTATAAATTGAGGAATTTGTTTCTATAACACAAATTATGGTTTGAATCCATGGTGTTTATTTGATCCCATTGTTGTAAGAAATTAAGCCTGCTACCAGTTGGCAAGGGCCCACCAACTTGGGACGCATAGCTAGTTTTGTATTTTGTTAGCTTAGTCATTATTTTAGTTAGATTTTATATTAATTGGATTATGCTTTGTAGTGTTATATGTAGAGTTTTTGTTTGATTTATATTACTCTGTTAACAGTAACTTTGTAACTTGCCTTGCATTTAAAAAGATTAACAATTATTTTAATTATTATTTATTCTTTCTTACTATTTCCAGTCAGTTTGATGCTTCATGTGTTATGATTCTCTTAAATTTTATGCAACTCAAAGGATCCTGGTTTGTCACAGTTAGTGGGACTCTTTGAGAGTTGAAATCGTCATTGTATAAGGACATAAACACTTAGGTGGAAGAGAGTACTTCAAGCACTCGTAAAGAGAAGCTCTTAATAGAATAATACATGGTCTTGATATGATTTTTATTATTTATTATTTCATTTTGAGTGAATGCATATTCCAAGATGAATGAAAATAATCTCTTTTGAGTCATAGTTGCATAGAGACAAGTAATCTAAATACAAAAGTGTAGTTTCACCAATAAGGACTTGTCATACTTGACATAGCAATTTGCATCTTTAGTTTATGAGTTTACATATTTCATCATTTTCCTTTCTAAGCTAATAATTCCAAGATTAGGTCAGTAACATTTTGCAAGAGTTCAACTCTTATGTTGACTGATTTGGGTGATAGCTTGAATGGTATGCATTCTCATAAAATTTAGATTGCATTAATTAGAACCCATTCAGTTTGACATGTTAATCATCTCTCAACTGCATGAACACTTAAACCTCAAGTGAAATATTTCACTATATTCCATTAATGAAACCTCAAACTAAAGAACTAGTCATTTTTCATAGGTTTGATTTCCAGTCTTAGGTATTGTTATCCCCTCACACATTTAAGTCTTAAGTATTCATTGATTAAACAAGATCTCATAAGAAGACATATGTATGCATAGACTACACATATTGACATAGAATGCAACACCCTTGTCCATGTTGATATAAATATGTGGATGCAAGATTAAATTTTTTGAGATTTACTTTCAATTTCCTTGGTTTGCTTCATGAGTTGAGTGTACTTTGTATTTTTGGATTAATATTTTGAGTAGATAGGCTTCACCCTTTATCCTGCACATATTGTGTTTACAGCTCATAAGATTACATCTTGGATTGACAATAGGGTTTATTAACGACAAATAAATAACCCAACACATATTGTGTATGAAGAGGAACAAAGTACCTATTGGAACTACTACCAATATAAGCAAGGGTAATGTGTATGAGAGTGCACTAATGAGTTTAGAAAATAAGCAATTTAGTTGGGAATATATCCCAAGAACCTCGATGTGGTCCTCAAGTATTTGGGTGGCCTACATAAAAATTTAAGGAGGTCAAGCCTATGTCCATTGATGGTACCTATGTGCAAG
>WSFP011499395.1:0-14007 GCA_009831015.1 Picea engelmannii | reverse complement strand
CCCAAAATACTACAGACTGTCCACGATCCAATGCAGCCAGTCCCACTCAATTTGGATACTCTAGGAAGAAGTTATGATTGTTTTACCTAGAACACCTTCTTGAGACTAGTCAATAGGGCTAGTCAGATACCCTATCTTACACATGGTGTATCTACAAATTTAAAATGACCCAGAAGCTTAACTTTTTACCACAGATACAATACTAATTTCTGTAAATGGTACCTAGAGGGAAGGGTCTGAAACATTACAGAAAATGTTTTATAGTGAAAATGCCTCAATGACTCATTTCAGGATGATTCCATAACCCTATCTTGTACAGGCTGTATCTCCGAAAGTATGAGGCCTCAGGAGATGCATTTTGAACCCAACGTACCTTGCTCCGTATACTAAATACCCTCCAAAAGGTTCCTTCTGAAACATTGTAGAAAAAATGTTATAGTGAAAATTCCACGGTGTCTCAGATGTAGCAGTGAAACCCCAAGACCTTGAGCTCTGATACCATATGTTAAGAACCAAACATCAATATAGCATGGAAAAACCTCAGGAAAAGTACTCAACGCATTGAAACTGAGATAATTTAAGATAATAAGCCTCTTCGAGGGGGAAACCTCCTTTTACCCCACTTAAAATTTTCAAGTACAAGATGATTCAAAATGAAAATGTCTCCTTGGTATATATAGGAGACTAGGAGGTATAATTACAAATAATGGCCTAAAGCAGACATAATTAAAATAACATTACTAATTTAAATTACAACTAATGGACTAAAGCCGACATAAATAAAATAGCATTACTAATCTAATATGCCCCAATTAAGGGGTAATGAGCCAACATTAGGGCTTAACACTTCTGGTGCTATCTTGATTTGGTGGTAGCCTGAGAATCCATCAGTGAATGAGTATGCTTCTTGACCTCCCACATTTTCCTAGACTTCATCTGTAAAGGGTGTAGGGAAGGGGTCATGTAGGCAATCATCATTGATATTTCTCAGGTCTACACAAATTCTTATGCCTCCTTGCTTCTTATCCTAAACTACCGTGGGGCTTATCCATTCTAATTCTTTTACATTTTTTATTATTCCTGCTTCCAACATTCTATCGATTTATTCTCTTACTTTATTCTTGTATATGGGGTTCAATCTGTAAGGCCTCTGTTTGATAGGTCTTACCTTTGGTTTGAGATGGATATTCATCTCTCCAAGTTCTCCTATAATACCCTTCATTTTTGTGAAGGTCATTGGGAACATGTCATTGTACTCATGCAGTAACTCCATTATCCTCTCCAATATTTGTTTGTCCCAGTAGTCCCCAATGCTAGCCATTTTGGGATTCTCAATTGTCCCAATGTTGAATTTTTTCACCTTGAGCAGCACAACAATTATTTCTGATTCTAGGGGTGGACCTTCCACTTCTCTTTCACCCTCAACTTTCTCGATCTGAATATTGTGTGGGTCATATTCATCTGGTCCTTCTTCCTGCACATGGTAGCATGACAACAATTCTTTCATTGCCTGTCTGTTCTATTGTTGTTCTTCTATTATGATTTCAACTTCATGTTCCTTAATGAATATCACCCCTCTTATTTGTTGGAGTGTTGTGTTGGCACAAGGGTAGAACCAGGGTTCAACGCTACAACAATGCACCAAAAAAACCCTAACTACCGGCCCTTTCGACAACACCTGTGAAGCAGATGAAGTCTCACTCGAGGTAGAGGTAGGGGTGGTTGCAGGACTCCCGTGTCTACAACCTTAGCTAGGACACATATCTGTGACTGTAACACCTTAACAGGGAACTTAACAATTATAGTTCATCCAGTATTAGTTTACAACGTAGTTAAAACCTATTTACAGAGCATTGCATTATTTAACCAGATCTACTATATTCAAGCACTAATCACATCCACATAGGCCATATATAGTATTCATCCATACTATTAAGCACATAACATTAACATATCTATATACCATTCATCTATATCAAATCACTAAGCAAGTAAACATATAAACACATCAATATATCACACAGAGTAGAGCAACAAAACATGTACAGGGTTCACCCACACGCTGGGGCTACGTCCACCAAATCTTTGTCTTCTTTATTATCTTCTTCTATTAGTTACATGCACAAAGCCACAAAAACCCTACTCCAGAGAGGACAGGAGATCTACACACCTCCCTAGATCCTCCTTCCTCAGGCTAGGTTACAACACTAAGCCTCTTCTCAATCTCTTACACTCACTTGCACTGATCTCTCCAAGCCTCATATATAGTATGCACAAAAATAATCTCCACTCAACACTTAACACTTTCGATCACATAGATTGAAATTTAGCACTTAACACCCCCCTTTATCCCTCTTATTACATCACCTAGTTACTTTATTTATATATTACAAAATCAGGCCTAAACATGGGTAAACCCATGGGCCGACATCCCCATACCCATTACATATTCACGAATCCCAAAAAGGTCCCTAAAAGTAGCCGAGATCCCATGATCTTCGCTTCGTTCTACGCTCCACCTTTGATAGCCTGTTGAAGTCCCAAAAATAGGTCAAACATGACCAAGGATCCTCAAAACTTGGTCAAGGGCCAACAGGCCCCCAACACTCACTTGTGACTCATCTCGATTCACTTTGATATGGGTAGCTCAGTTTTGAAAGACTTTAGCTTGGATCAAGCTGCTTCGACTTTTTGTTGTGCCATGGCCTCCTATTCAGTGAACTCTTGTATGATTTCTTCATTGACAGGTCCCTCTAGGCATTTTTCAGCTACAGTGATGAATTGCTCCAGTTCTGCTCCTCGGCCTTCAATATCTGTGAATAGTTGGTAAGCCTCATCCTGTACAGGTTGGAGCCTCTGAGTCACTTCCATGCATTTTCTCTGAATGGTGTGGACCTGCTACTGGGCTATTCGTTGCTCTTGGGATCGCTTCATACTATCAAGAAGTGATAGGGGCTTCAACTGTGCCTGTATTGTTTCTACTTTATACTTCACCTCTTGGAGTTGTGACTCTAGTGTCTTCAGTTCTAGATTCTCAGTGAGTCACTCATACATCTAGGCATTGCTATCACTCAATTGCTTAAATTTCATGGTGAGGCCCTTGATTCTTTCAATTGTGCTTTGGGTAGTTTCTTCTCTTTGGTCCCTTACATCCTGCGGAGTGTCAGGAACTATGCAGATCTCTAAATCTGTTACTCGTTGTTGTAGCTATTGGATATATTCTACAAGATTCTCTACTTGATGCGTGAATCAATCTTCTACTTGTGTTTCTAATCCTATCACAAAGCGAAGTTCTCTGTTGACTGCTTCTTTTACTTTGAGTTTCTCTGTGAGCAACTATTCCTTTTCTTGTTAAATCTGTTCTTTCTCCTTTTCAAACTTCATCTGGAGAGAAACCTTCTCCTACTTTGCAAGTCAGAGTTATTTTATGAGTACTCCTTGCACCTACTTCAAGGCCTATGTGGCTTGTTCAGTTTCTTCTTGTTCTCAACGAAGGCAAGCTTCAGTTGCATCTGCTAGTCGACGGAGTTGGGATTTCTCATCTCCCACCTCTGGTTCTCCCAATGGCAGGGGTGCAGTCAAAACTGCGTGATTGGACTGAAGGGCCTAGTGTACCCCTCGGAGTTCGACCTCAATTCTGTCGTACATTTATTTCTACTTGGCATCTTCTTTCTCCACGATTTCCTGCAAGGTGTCATTTAGGGCTGTTATGATGAAGCCAAAATCATTGACAATGAGTACAGTCTGCATCTGGTCATGGTGGCTCTAGATTTCTTCTAGGAAGAAGGTTTCAAAGGAGAAACCTTCCTCTTCTTCATGGGATCGATCTCATCTCTAGGTGGTGTTACTTCGCCTTGTTTATGCTCATATTCTTTTCCATTTATCTCTTCTACTTCATCATCACCCCCTTGGTCAGGTGATACTAAAGAAGTCTTTCCTAAGGTGCTTCTTAAGTCTTGGACCTCTTCGGTCGTCTTCCTTTTGCTAGGTTTGGGTATATCATGTTCTTTGTGTGTGGTCTTTGGGCTGTCAGGGTTAGACATCTCTGCAGGGTCTGTGGGAATAAGGAGGTCTGCCGACCAGTCCTTAGTGATATCCTCAAGGTCCTCTTTTGTGAGCTTGTAGTATGATTGAACCTCCTCCTAATGCTCATCTTCTCACACTGTAATGTATATTAAGTGTCAATCTGCACGGAACTTCATCAAGGGTCAGAACCTCTGTAGGGTGTTCAGAGTCATGCAAGGTTCATCTTCAATGGCTTTCTTCAGCTGGAGGTAATATATGTGAAACAAAGCATTCGAATGCCACTGTTTGATCATATCGCTTGAGTACCAGAGTGTGGTGAACTTTGCAGCAAGCAACTCGAATGGCTTGATGTCTGGGAAGTTCACACCTTCTGACATTTACCAAGCAAAAAATGCGATGAGGATCAAGAGCCAGCTAAAATGGAATTCATATCCCTCATCCCATGCTTCACAAAAATTTAGTTCAAGATGATTAACCAGGTACTTCTCCCAGTTCATTTGTAGACCTTCCATGTACTTCCCTGCAAGTTCAATGACAAATCCTGTGACCTGCATGGGTCGGTTATTCCTTACTAGATTTCCTGCAATTAATTGGAATTCTAGGTGTACTGCACCATTCTGGATGGAAGCTACCTTGTAGCCTCACATCCCCTTCTCAATATTTTCATATGTATCCTTAATCTTCTATGCTAGTGCATGTTCTGTGGCTTTTCCTGGAAAGAAGTCTTACGGATCAAGTCCTTGCATACTCAATTTTGTGATCCTATGGATCAGTGTTAGATCGACTCTTATATGATGGTCGAGACATAAGTAGCCTCCATGGTAACATGAAAGTAGTATCTTGACATAGGCGTTAACTTCCTGGTGCCTTCTGAAGTGTGGGATTTTCATTACATTTAGCAGGGTGGACTGTGTGAGGTTCATCATCCATGGCTGGGGGATTATATTCGAATTCTTCCCCTTCGTCTTGGTCAAGTATTTGTACGAGGTGAGAATGCTATGTTTCTTGTGATCTCTGAGGTTGAAGTCGTTGAACTTCAACGCTACGATATTGTCCTGATGTTCTCTTACTGTGCTTATCCCCTTCAGGAGGTACGCAGTAACCATGGTCTACTCAAAATATATTGGCACACTATCTCAACTCACCATGCCGGCCAGAGGCAGGATGTAATCAGGAAATATGGTCGGAATCAACTTCGCATTTTATAGGTCATCTTTGTGCTTGGTTCACTTCTCTGCTATTGGTCAAGATGGCCTAGATCTGTGAGCAGTCGATGAAGAGGCTTGCACTCCTTTCATTGATGATGCTTGTAAACCCACAACCATTACTCTTTTATTCATGAGTTCAATGAGTACATCCTTCACAGACTCTTTGACTATGCTAAGTTCTTCAGACATACGCGCTTGTGGTTGAATCTCTCAAGTTTGAAGAGTAACTAGTTAATGCAACGAGACAGATGATGATAACGTGATGATCACTATGCTGAATCAACTAATCTGCTTGCTCAGATTCACATTTAGAAAAAGTGTTATCAATAAAAGGTTCGATGAAATAAATAGATAATGAAGCAACAGATCTCTCCAACGGGCGAGAAGCCTCCATTAAATTAGTTTTGTTTGTTACGGCATGGTCCCAACGATCTGATGGTGAGATGTCTAATCGTAAATTCCTTTCTACCCATTCAGGGTGTCGGTCTAACGGTTATACTATTCCCAATGGATATATTGCTTCACTATGGTGAAGTTCCATGTGACGATGTTCTGATATCCCAATGAAGTTCATGTTTTGTAAAGTTTCCCTTTGGGAACTTCCCTCTGGATCCTTCTATAAATTTTCGATCTTTTCTCTCTTCCTACTGAGATTTCTAACCTTTTTCCTAGTGAGCTTCATCTGATTATTCAGATTCTTGTCTTCTTTTGGCATAGTAACTTCACACTGTTGAAATTCTTTCCTAATATTCAAGGGTAATACTTCTTCTCTATCTAGGATAGTTAATTTAGTATTCTACAAATCTTCTTGCGTTCCTGTAATTTTGACATCCAAGTCTCTGGTCCTAAGTAGCTTCAATCTGTTCTCTTGTTCTTCAATCAACTGTGTGATCCTCCTAGTCATGAAATCTTTCAACTCTTGCTTCTTCTACTCTAAGAGTTCTTCTTCCTTCCTTCTGGCCTGATCTCTTTCAATCCAAGGTTTTCCTAGTAACATAGCAAATGGGACGTTTTTCTTAGTAAATTTAACAACCTCAATATCTTCCTTTGTCGAATTTCCATTGGCATTCATAGATATCTGGGTGAGATTTTCACATAGGGTTATCAGTTTTCCTATGAATAATCTTATTCCTCCCAATGAAGGAATCATAGTAGGCTCCCCTAAAAGTTCCCAAGTTCTTTCTGTCATGATATTCACATGTGTTTCCTCATCCATAACACAGTCAATGTCGAAGTCTCCTATTTTTTCTTCAATGCACACTTTTTCTTTGAATATCTCTGATAAGATGATATGTCGGTGGTCATTCAGGGTTTCTTTCATCTATAACAATACTTTCTCTGATTCTTTCCGGGGTTCTGCCATAATCTCAGTTTTTGGAACTGCCTTAGGGTTTTCTTTGTTCATATTCATTCTTTCAACCTTATCAATCATTCTAGAGCAATCAAATACTTCATGGTCCATAGATCTACAACAAATACAACTAGATCTTCTACCAGGGCATTCCTTAGCCATATGTCTCGGTCTTATGCAACTATAAAAAACGGTTAATCCTTGTTTTCTTTTAAATGATACCCAACCTTTCATGTACTGCGCACTAGGATCATAGTAGCCAACCTGCAAAAAATTATTTCTAGGATCTTGCATCCATTTGTTAGTCCAAACATTCTTTCTATGCATAGGTATAACATATCTTTCACTATTCTTATAAGATCTACTCATATCAAATATTCTTTCATCTATTAGTGCCCTATTTTTCAATCTAGGACAAATATTTTCAAACATACCTAGATCCATACTTTAGAAGCAAAAAATTCCACTAATCTTAACTTCAACAGAGCAAAAAGCTTCTAGATATTACCTCTTTAAGAAAAAATTCTCACTTTTACCTTTCTCGGAGCACAAATCTTTCATATCTTACCTCTTTTCTTCAGATCTGACCCTTCTTCTTAGCACATAGCTTCATAGGTCAAGTGGAATGCTGCGCACTAAGGCAACATATCTATGCATGGGGATTTCATAGTTTCAGGTCAGATCTTCACATAGAGCTTCTTCTTCGTTATCTCCCAACAATCACAGTTTCAGTCCTGACAACAGAACCATTTATTGGCATAGGGGTAGACCCAAGGTTCAAAACTACAACAACGCACCAACAAAACCGTAACTATCGGCCCTTTCAGCAACACCTACGAAGCAGATGAAGTCTCACCTGAGGTAGAGGCAGGGGTGGTTGCAGGACTCCAGTGTTTGCAACCTTAGCTAGGACACAGATCTGTGACTGTAACACCTTAACAGAGAACTTAGCAATTATAGTTCATCAATATCCAGTCTTAGTTTACAATGCATTTAAACTCTAATTAAAGATCATTGTACTATTTAACTAGATCTACTATATTCAAGAACTAAGCACATCCACATAGGCCAGATCTAGTATTCATCCATACTATTAAGAACATAACATTAACATATCTATCTACCATTCATCTATATCAAAGAACTAAGAAAATAAACATATAAACACATCAATATATCACACATAGCATAGAAAAACATCATGTACGTGGTTCACCCCCACCTTGGGGCTACATCCACCAACTCTTCGTCTTGTTTATTAGCTTCTTCAATCAGTTACATGCATAGAGCCACAAAAACCCTACTCTGGAGAGGACAGGAGATCTATGCACCTCGCTAGATCCTCCTTCCCTGGGATAGGTTACAATACTAAGCCTCTTCTCAATCTCTTACACTCACTTGCACTAAGCTCTGCAAACCTCATACATTATGCACAAAAGAAATCTCCACTCAACACTTAACACTTTCGATCACATAGATCGAACTTTAGTACTTAGCATCCCCCTTTCTCCCCCTTCTTACATCGTCTAGCTACTTTATTTATATATTACAAAATTAGGCCTAAACATGGGTAAACCCATGGGACGACATCCCCATACCCATTACATAATCCCGAATCCAAAAAAGGGCCCTAAAAGGGGCCAAGATCCTACGATCTTCTCTTTGTCTTGCGCTCCGCCTTCAACAGCCTGTCAAAGTCCCAAAAATAGGTCAAACTTGACCAAGGATCCTCAAAAATTGGTCAAGGTCCAACATGTTGTATCTATGTTGGGGTTATCATGCTCAAATGAGAAAGTAGCTATAAAGTTATGTTGTAGTACTGGCCAGCTTGTAGTTCCTATCTGCAGTTCCTAGTCTTTGTACCATTTTGTTGGGATGCCTTCTAGTGTGTGTACAAAATGATGGGGCCATCCCTCTGGGGGTGTCATTCTCCACAACGTTCTACACTTCTCCAAATTTTATTTTGGTGCCCCATGTCCATTGTATTTACGAGTTGCGCTCCTCTTTTGTTCTGCACCGAATCTAATGTGTAGTAGTCTTTTTCATTGGGACCAGTCCTTGGTTGTTTCTTTGTGTGCACCCCACCATCTTGCAGGTGTATCCCTAAGTGTGATGTCAAGAGATAACAATCTCTGACTATCTAATACTTCATCATCATATCTTGTTAGGAATTTTTCCAAGTCTTTTATTCCATGGAAACTTGGAGGTTCTCTGATTTCTGTCCCAGCCCACCTTACTGCGTGGTCTATTCATGCACATCTTCTGGTTGAGACCTCATGTAGGTGCTGCTGCTAATTTTCTAGAATCATGTCTGTGTTAGAAGCACATGATGTGAGGCTTCTCAATCTAAGTACAACATCGACATTTGGGTTAATGCAATACTCGGTGCACATGGTGGTTCGGTACAACAGGTTAATTTCTTCCAGGTCTAAACATGTTGGTTCCACAAATCTTTCATCTTTTGATGGATCTAGAGGCGCGATAACCCTGTATTTTCCTGACTCAAATGTCATCTTCCTGGTCTTTAGGTTGATTATCTCATGATTTTCAAACACCCAATCCAATCCCAATAACATTGGATATGGTGTTGTGCCATCCACGATTTCAATCACTTCGAAGTCTGTCGTAGTTCACACTCCATCCACATCTACTGTCACTCCTTCCAGCCTCCCTATTGGAAGAACTATGTGTTGGTTTTATAACTTCAGTTGGACTAGTAAGTAGCCTAAGGTAGGTTCTCCCATGCATTGCCATGTCTTTTTGGGAAATACATTCACTTCATATCCTAGGTCTAATATCACATCACCCATGTTAAAATATTGGATGTTGGAATTCAATATAAACTCTCTGTTGGTTCTCCTTCTAGCATGGAGGTGATTTACTATCCTCTGTTCTAATTTTCCCTCAGATTTTGTGGTACATCTATCTAACAGATTCTGTAATACTAAAACAGATGATGGATCCTTAAATACTTGAATATAGGATTGGAAGAAAGTTTTAATACAACTTACTTGGTTTCCTAGGTGGACTTCACTAGTATGGTCCAATGCTAACAACATTTCATACATTGGGATCTCTTGATTAATTTGAGCGGTATATGCAGACACAACATTCTGCTTGAAAAATTTGTGGCTGGCCTCCTTGAAGGTCTCTTTCTCCTTTCCTGCATCAAATTTCTTAGGTGGCTCAGTAGTATTCTTAATCCACTGTTGTTGTACTGGTTCTTACTTTTCTGCATCATCTCCTATTTTATCACCTCTGTGCTTCACTATATTGATGTTTCTTCCTTCATCCCTCACTTCTGCTGAAATCCAATGAACATTCTAATTATTTTGATTCCTCTTTTCCTGGATCTTTACTAATAGTGTCAGACATTCTTCCGTATCATGATCTGATGCGTGACAATACATGCAAGTTATTGGTGGAAGTGGACATTCTCTTGCATAGTGTCTTGGCTATTGGCAGTTATGGAACACTACTAGGCCTCTTCCACGTCCAAATCCTCCTATGCCTCTTCTGCCTCCTCTGTACCCAGATCGATCTCTGCGCGATGTATTTTACTGAGGTACCTAATTATACTTCATAGGGTTATATTGCAGTTGCATAGTGTTGTACAACTATGACGCAGTATTATACTGCAATGGTTCCTGATTGAATTGCGATGCAGCTTGCCCCATCATCAATTCAGATTGCACCATATACGTTTCTGATTTCCTTTCCCTCATCAGATCCATTGTTTTGCAGTCTTTGTCATCGTTCCCTACTGACTTGAAAAAAGTGCAGTATGCATTCTTTGGTACTGTCTGGTATTTCTGCATCATAGGACAATGATATGGATCATGTCCGTGTGTTTTGCAAATTTCACACCAGGGTCCTCCTATTGGAAAAGGACTTGGCCTCCCTCTTTCCATATACTGTATGAATGTTTTGTTGAGCACTCAACACACCCTAAAACTCTATGATCATTTTTAACTTTTGGGTACCACTTGATCCTTTGCACTGTCTCTTTTTCCTTCAATATGAAAATGATACTTACGCTTATTTATTATGTTTCATGTTTGAATTTTCTAAAGTGTGCCTAAAAATACAACAAAGAATCATATTAATCGTTAAAGGAACCTTAAGAAGCTATTTAAGGAATCAACACACTAAAAATTTCCCCGATGCGTTTAGGGGTTCAACATCGGTAAATGTTAAATGTGATGAAAATCGTTTGAGAGGTTTAACATAGTCGAACAAAGGTATTCATCAACATCGACAGATGAATGTTTTTCTTTTTTACGATTGAACTTTAACAGATGTATCACTGAAGATCGATTCATTTGGCTTCGGTAGGAAAACAAAAAGGTAAGCACTACACATAGAGAAGAGCGGTATCGTCGATTGCCGACACTCGACACAATTTCAGCGTCGGAGAATTACAAATTAAAATACACGTTAACGTTTCACTTTTAAAATTACCGATCCCCGACGCCACTCAGGAATAGGTAGTCGCAATATCTTTTTCCTTTAGTGCTTTCAATGTAATTAGAGCCCTTAAGTGAAATCCTTACCCACCATCCAAATGATAATTTTTTTGTTCAATTATTTTAAGTAATCTCGGGTTAATAAGCGACGTCAATGTCAATCAATATCGAAAGCTTTAGAGAAAACATATCAACAATTTCACATTTGCAAAAATAATAATTATAAAATCACATAATCTGAAAAAAATGCAAATAAAAGAACACAGTTAATTTACATCCAAAAAGGAACGGATGCATTCAAGAAGCTTCAAGTTTTCATGTAATTAGAAAATTTCCTGCCAAACTCGGGCTACATACGAGTAGATATCATCGGTGTCTTTACTGACCAACCCGTTCACAGTGAGAATGTAAAAATCTTACAACAACAGAGAAGAAATGTTAAGTGTCATTGCAGAGAACCCAAAGCAAGGGGGGGTCGCCCATTATGCATCTCCTGCACATGCACCCTCTCCTGGACTTCTTCTCGCACTGTGTAACGTTTTCTTTTCCTTTTTCGCTTCCATCCTCTGCGCCTCACGTAACTGCACAATTGTGTCTTGAGCTTCCCGAAGCTATATATGGAGCCAAACGGTGCTTCCTCTACAACCTTGCAACACCGATACCCTCTGGTTCTTCGCCTCCAAATGGCTCCACAACTCCATGTTTTATTGATAGAGTTCAACTACTGTGAGTTGTGCTTACTCTCACTGCTGGATGGGACTCTTGACAAGAGAACTCAATCCTTTTTCCCTCCCCTTTCATCCCCCTCTTCCTTTACTGGCAGTCTCCACAAGCCTCGACCAGTTAGTAAGCATCGTAGACCCCTCAACAGTGGGATGTACACTCATCTCATCTTGGGGGTGTTCTCCCTCCTTTTTTCCCATTTCTTTCCTAGGCCTTCCTCTTCTCTGTGGTGTCCACTCCTCTGGGGGTGCGGCCCCCAACATACCTCTTTCAGGTGTACTTCTCTCCACCCCAAATTTTGTTAGAGGTGTCGACACCCTCTCCAAGCAAAGGCCTGCACCCCTTGTTGAAGCTTCAAAGACATTGGTAGCCAATAAGAAGGAATCCCAGGCATGTTGGGGCTCGGACCTGGCATTTCAGCTACCTCGCAAACCCCATCCATTGTTAGGAGAGGATCCCATAATGAAAAAATTGGTGGCTTGGACGCCTATAGGTGATAAGGACCACTACACCAAGTCTCGCCTGAATAAACGCACAAGATCAACGTCACAGAGGCATAAAGTCGACTTATGCGTGGAATTCCCCATAGAATTCCTAGAATTTATAGCCAAACAAAGAATCAAATCAGAGCGTGCCAAAAGAACACTCATGCTTCATGACAAGATGCCTTGAAGACTTAACACATCACAGCTGCTTGTCGGATGTAACCCAAGATGCTTAAAGCATCATCGAATGGAGTTGCAGAGAATATGCAGTACGATCATTCCAAGTTCTTTAAACTCCCCATCTTCCATTATTGATGAATTATCATTGACACACTTGGTGATACATGCTTTGAAGTAATTTAACGACTTCCTGACTATGGTACCTAACCTTCTAGGAGCATACACGTGCATGCTCAACTCTGGTGTCTTTTCTCAGTCTCAAAAATCGAGCAACCACTATGATGGTTCCAATGCGTGTATCCGCCATACTTGATTTACCACGCTATGGAAGGACGATGTGAATTGTTTAAACTAAAGAGGAGTGACGATGTGGATAAAATACATTGTAGGTAATTCAAAGGAGCAGTCAGGATCACATAATTATTAAACGATCAAATATAACGAGCTTCACAGGTATGCACTGATCCATTATGTTTTTTAGTACCTTATGTCATATCACTTGATCGTTAAACTATCTCAATCCCGCTTGCAGGAATGATTCCCTAATCACCGAGAAAGGCTCGCTCCACGATCTTGTCGATTGAAACACCGAAGTATAATCGACTAGGTAATGAAGGAAGTAGAGCTCCTCGATTTTGGAACCCCCGATAATTTCATTGATCTAAGAAACGTGGTCAAACTACATGCCGAACAAGATGTGCTATGGACCAAAGAACTCACAAAAATAGCCAATGCGAAGCCAGGGCAACTACAACAATTCACAGAGAATCTGACCAAAGACCGAACCATTCTACAGCAACTAAACTCCATCTTAGTAAAGTACCGGGTGCATGCAGTAGACATCAAGAGAATATATGCAGCCCTGATGGAACATCATATATTTCCATGGGCTCAAACTTGTGAAAAACTGTTTGTCAGCTCGACTGAATACGAGAGCAGTCATCCTTTCCAAAAATTATCTCAGGATGAATGTTAAAGAAGCTGTTAGAAGATAACGCCATGTGGCAATTTTATTTTGTTTAAAATGCAATTAGTTGTTAGTTTCGGTTAAAACTCTATATTGCAAATAAAGATATCAGCCAAGGAGAAAAGGGTCGATGGTTGTTGTAAGAGAAATTATCTGGTAAGAGAAATTAATTTTGTTGTGAAGTTATCTAGTGCAATGTTTTGATGTTTTTTGTTTGTTAATTTGTGCAGGACCTGCGATTAACCTGTGGCTTGAGAAACCGCGACTCAGGGGCATCTAAGCCGTCAAAATCACCCGGGGATCGCACCCGGCCTGAGCCACACCAACCCTTAACATGGTTGGATTTTTTGTCCCCGCAGGTTTCGAACCAGTGACTTTAACATCGCGGAGTGGCTTAACAACACACTCCGTCACCGACTGTCCTACACCTCGGGGACGCAATGTTTTGATGTTATTTTCTTTAATGATGAAGTTAAATCGTTGTGTTATTATGTAATGCATGGTTATGGTATATGAATTATTTTTCTCCCCATTATCTTGTTACATATGTGATTTCTTTCTGATAGTTAGTTTCTCAGACAATAATTAGATGCTCACATGG
>WSFP011499392.1:0-14008 GCA_009831015.1 Picea engelmannii | reverse complement strand
AGTGATTTGTGTGATCCACTTTCTACTCCTTTTTCTGGGTGCAAGTATTTTTTAACTTTCATTGATGACTTTTCCAAATGTACTTGGGTTGACTTCTTAAAACTTAAGAGCAAAGTTTTTGACAAGTTTTTGGCCTACAAGGCGCTTGTAGAAAAACAATTTGGACATCAAATTCAAAGGTTAATAACAGATAATGGAGGTGAATATGTGAACAATAATTTTACAAGTTACTACACTACACATGGCATCCAAATGCAACACATTGTTTCATATACACCAGAACAAAATGGTGTCGCTGAGAGATATAACTGCACATAAAAAGAAATGGCTGATTTTATGATCCAATCTAAGGAATTAAATCTAAATTATTGGGCTGAAGCCATCAATTGTGCAAATTACATCATAAATCACACTCCCACAAAGTCTCTTAAAAGTATATCATTGGAAGAATATTGGACTAAAATTAAACCAGATGTAAGTCACTTCCGTGTATTTGGCAGTATAGCATGGGCTCAAATTCCTAATGAGAAAAGGAAAGCATTGCCAGCCTAAAAGTGAGAAGTGTATATTTTTTGGTTATTTTGAAGATTTCAAAGGTTATAGACTTCTTCAACCACATTGTAATTAAATTATTATTAGAAGAGATGTTAAATTTGATGAAAATCTCTTGGCCTACGAGCCCAATTCGACGTTTGTGCCTTCTTTGGCATGCAAGCCTAATTCAACGTTTGTGCCTTCTTCGGCCTACGAGCCATCTTCGACGATTGATCCTTCTTCTATTATGGTTTCTTCTTCAGATGATGACAATGAGGATGAAAACCCACCTCCGCCTGCTCACCTTCCTTCAAATGAGTCCTTTGAACCTGAACCAACACCATCTCCAGCTCCACTGCTTCCTAGATGGCTTCGTTCAACACGAGAAGCAACTGGTGATATTGTCGGTGATCCTTCAGATCAATGTCAGACACGTTCACAGTTCCAACGAGCCTCTTCTATTTTGGCTCAAGTTTCAGAGACTCATGATCCAAATACATTTCCAGAAGCTTCAGGTCATTTAGATTGGGATACAACAATGAATGAATAGTATCATTCTTTAATGGCGAACAATACCTGGGATATTCTACCTCTTCCAAAAGGAAGAAAACTTGTTAGATGTAAATGGGTCTACAAAACTAAGTATGCATCAGATGGAAGTGTTGAAATACACAAGGCTCGGTTAGTTTCCAAAGGATTTTCCCAAGTTGAAGGAATTGCCTATAATGAAACCTTTTCCCCTGTAGCCAAAATGAATTCCATCCGCCTTGTTCTTTCCCTTGCTGCCTCACACAAATGGGAGGTCCATCAGATGGATGTTAAATCTGCCTTCTTCCATGGAGATTTGTAAGAATAAATCTACATAGAACAACCTCCTGGCTATGTCCAGAATTACTCTAACCTTGTTTGCCTCCTTAAGAAATCTCTTTATGGTCTTAAGCAAGCTCCTCGAGATTGGTATGCCAAAATGTACGACTTTCTTATTTCCATTGGATTCTCTAGATTTCATTTTGATCCTAATGTCTATAACAAGAAAGTAGGAATCCATCTCATAATCCTTTTCCTTTATGTTGATGACCTTATCCTTACTGATAGTGACTCAAAACTTTTAAACCATGTGAAAACTAGCCTTAAGAAGAAATTTGAAATGTCAGACTTAGATTTTTTGCACTATTTCCTTGGCCTCCAAGTTTTGCAAACCAATGAAGGAATTTTTCTTTCCCAGTCTAAGTATGCTTGTGACCTTCTTCGTCGCTTTCACATGGACAATTGTAAGCCAACCCCTTCTCCCTTCCAGTCTAAAGTCAAGCTTGTTTCCAGATATACTTCTCTCGAAGTTTATGCCACCTTGTACTGTCAGTTAGTTGGTAGCCTCTTATACTCAACTGATACCCGTCCTGATATTTCCTTTGTTGTTGGTATTGTTGCCCATTATATGCAAAACCCCCATGAAATCCATCAGAAAGAAACTAAAAGGATACTTCATTATGTCTATGGTATAGTTCAGTTCGGGATAAATTACAGATCAAGGGGGACTCCTTTATTGGTTGGTTTTACTGATTCAGATTGGGCCGACGACCCTGATGATCAGAAGTCTACTATAGGTTATGTTTTCAACCTTGGTTCAGGACCTATCACTTGGGATTGTAAGAAACAACAGGCTATTGCACTTTCTTCAGTAGAAGCAGAGTACCAAGCAACAGTAAATGCAAGTCAGGAAGCCTTATGGCTTCGACAGACTCTTTCAGAGTTTGGATTCTAGCAACAACATCCGAACAACATTTGGTGCGACAATCAGAGTGACATCAAGCTCGCCAAAGACCCAGTTCAACATTAGAGCAGCAAACACATCGAGCTACACATGCACTTCATCAGAAATCTCATTTATGATAAAGTTATCGAAGTGCTCTTTTTCCCTACAAAAGATCAAGTTGCAAACATTTTCACAAAGTCTCTTACAAAAGCGAAGTTTTCCAAACTTCGATCTATGTTAGGAGTTCAGGAAGTTGTCAGTAAGGGGGCATAGGCTCTAATGCCTCCATCCTTCTCCTATTGTGTCACTATTGTAAATCCTTCAATCCTATCCCAAGTTGTTCTTAAGGGGGGATATTATGATATTTAGACACTTAGCGGTTAGTTAAGATCTACTTGGTCTAATGTGTCGTTAGGTAAAAGTGTGTTTCTTTAGTATGTTGTACAGAGAAGGCTGCTGAAATACATGGTAAGAAGCAAGATGCAGCCCCACAATCATCTTATATACATCGTCGACACCGAAGTAGGTTCATCTATATTCTATAATGATTTTAGCTTCGGAGAGGAGGGATCAACGACCATCACGACAACTGACGAGGAAACCGCACAGGAAACAATAGAGGGAGTTGACCCAGAAGACCACGCAGAAAATGGGGTTCGGAACATGATTTTTGACGGTGCAGTCAGCCGAGAAGGAGCTGGGGATGGTATATGGGTGAGCCCCCCTAAAGCAAGCACAAAGTTGCATTCATACAATCTCGTGTTTGAATGCACTAAAAACATGGCCGAGTATGAAGCGCTAATATTGGGCTTACAAGTTTTGAAAGAACTAGGCGTGCAAAGGATAGTAGTGCACGAATATTTTGAGCTGATCATAAATCAGGTGAAGGGTGTCTATTAGACCAAACACCCTAGACTGTGCGCATACAAAAATCTAGCTTTGGACCTTCTCGAAGGATTTTTGGAGTCCAACCTGACCGCTATCCCCAGAGAATAGAATCAGATCGTCGACGCATTGGCAACCTCGGCCTTGGTTTTTCAAGATTCCAATTCTTCCAGATGAAAGATATGAAATAGAGGTCAAGCACAGGCCGATAGTACCCGACAACATCAAACACTGACAGGTGTTTGACGATGACAAACAGGTGGAAAGGTTTCTCCTCATGAGTGACGAGTTCGCTAACAAAAACATTGACGGGGAATACTGCGACGAAAAAGATGAGGGTGCAGACGTGCACAATGATGGCGACCCTTTCTAGAACCATATCACGGGAAGGGATATAATACAATTGAAGAATAATATTATTCCAAATCGGTTAGTGCCACTAGAAAAGTTGTTTGACGAAAATGATGTGGCTAAGAACCCCAAGATCACCGCAAGCGTAGAAGATGTGGAAGACTACAACATTGGGACCAAGGCAAAGTCGGAGATGGTAAAATTATCAAAAACACTCAGTCCAGAGGTTAAGAAGGATTACATAAAACTCATGAAAGATTTAAGGAACGTTTTTGCGTGGAGCTATGATGATCTGAAAGTGTATGACACAAAGGTGATCCAACACGTTATCCCTCTCAAGGAAGATCATAAACCTTTCAAACAGAAGCTGAGACGGATAAACCCCCTGTTGTTGTCGTTGATCGAGAAAGAGGTAAAGAAGCTTTTCAATCCCAAAATCATTGTTTCCATAAGATTCTCGAAGTGGGTAGCTAACTTAGTACTTGTGAGAAAGAAAAGTGATGAAATTAGATTGTGCATACACTTTCGAAATTTGAATAAGGTGTCTCTCAAAGACCACTACCCCCTTCAAAAAATGGACTACGTCTTGCAAAATGTAGTGGGATCTTAGAAGATTTCCATGTTAGACGATTTCTCAGGATATAAACAAAACATGGTTCACCCGAATGACAAAGAGAAGATGACCTTCACCACTCCGTGGGGAACGTTCATGTACGCCAAAATGTCGTTCGGCCTGATGAACATTGGTGCCACTTTTCAGAGGAAAATGGACATCGTGTTTGTTGATGAGAAGGAAAAATTCATTGTAATTTACCTTGAATAAATCACAGTGTATTCTACCTTCGACAAACAACACCTCGAGCACCTGAAGAGGGTTTTCCAAAAGTACAGAAAGTTCAGCATATCGCTGAATCCAAAAAAATCCCATTTCGCGGTGGAAGAAGGCAAGTTGTTGGGGCACATCCTTTCCAAAGAAGGTATTAAAATAGACCCCAACAGGGTTGAAGGGATCTTGAATATCGGTACCCTGCTCAGTAAAAAGGAAGTACAATCTTTCCTGGGTAAGGTGAACTTTTTGAGGAGATTTATCCCAAACCTGGCGGAAATCATAAAACATATAACTTGTATGCTCAGGAAGGGAAACGATATTAAATGGAACCCAAAAACCAAGAGGTCCTTCGAATATATCAAAGTGGTTCTTACTAAATCCCCAGTGTTAGCCAGCCCAGACTTTACGAAGGATTTCCTCCTTTTTTCATTCACCTCAGAACACATTATCGCTGGAGTACTGTTGCAGAAGGACAAACAGGATTTCAAGAAACCCATAGCCTACTTCAGCCAGATGTTGCGTGACGCACCCCTAAAGTATGACATTATGGAAAAGCAGGTGTATGCCTTACTAAAAGCTTTGAAGGAATTCGGGACATACATATTGCACTCCCATGTCATTGCATGTGTACCCAACAATTCAGTAAAGGAAATCCTAACTCAGCCTGATCCGGAAGGAAGGAGAGGGAAGTGGATAACATCTATGTTAGAATACAACCTTGAGACCAATCCGACACAGATGATCAAGGGTCAGGGCCTCATGAAGTTGATGGTGCAGTCGGACTGCGACGTTGTAGGTATCAACTTCATTGTCGATCTATCGGAGTGTCCTCAAGAAAAAAAATCTGCGCAGATACCTTAGCGCTTCATTTATTTGTCATGGTATGCAGACATCATATATGTTTTAGAAAATCTCCAGGCCCCTCCAGGCGTGATCAATACTAAGGCGAGATTCCTCAAGCTTAAGGCGGTTAAGTTCTGTGTTTTGGACAATTCAATGTATTGGAAAGATCCTAGAGGAATATTGTTAAGTTTTTTGCTGGAAGACGAGGTGAAACGGGCCATACAGGAGTTTCATAGAGGTGACTGTGGGGGGAACCAATATTGGAATACCACTGTGAACAAGATCTTGAGGGATGGTTATTTTTGGCCGATGATTTTCACTGATGTATATAAAGAGGTCTCCAGTTTCCACGAGTGCCAGATTTTTGATGGGAGAAGAAAGCTACAATCTTTGTCGTTAAAGCCAGTCTCAGTCGAAGCTCCTTTCATGCAGTGGAGCCTAGATTTCATAGGAGAGATAAACCCACCATCCTCTGCGCAACATAAATGGATTCTCATGGCCACCGATTATTTTACGAAGTGGATTGAGGAAGTCCCCACAAAGAAAGCCAACGACGTAGTCATCATACAATTCCTGGAGACAAACATTTTGTCAAGTTTCGGGTGTCTTGTTAAGATCATAACAAATAATGCGGTCGCGTTCAAGTCTAAAAGGATGGAGAAGTTCTGTTAGGATTATAACATAACCTTGGGGAATTCCATGACATATTATCCACAGGGAAATGGGTTAGCGGAATCCTCGAATAAGAGCCTGACCAGAATCATCAAAAAGTTCTTGCAAGACAACAAGAGAGCCTGGCATAAGAAGTTTATCTACGCACTGTGGGCAGATCCAATTACCACCAAAAAGTCCATATCAATGTCACCTTTTCAGATCATTTACGACGTAGACGCGATATTCCCCACTGTGCTGGGACAACCCGTCAAGAAATTGTTGCAAGAGCAGGAGGTCGATCCAAATGATGCACAGAGGAGGATAAACCAACCGATTCACACGTAATAGGTGAGGGAGCAAGTGTATAACCGATATCAACTCCATCAGGAGAGGATAAACAAACATTTTGACAAACATTCCAAGCAGGAAGATCTTCAGGTGGGAGATCTGGTGCTGATATGGGACGAAAGAAATGAAGATAAAGGAAAAAAAGGAAAGTTCGATCACCTTTGGACGAGGTCGTACAAAATTGGCGCGTACTGCAGAGACAATGCTTATTTCCTAAAAGGACTGGATGGAGAGTGTCTTGGTTGGGGGCCTGTAAACGATAGGTTCCTCAAACATTACCAGATGAAATAAAGTCTGTTTAAGTCATTTGTCATTGTAAATAGTCATTTAAATTGCATCGAGTCAGTAGGTCAGCAGTGAATTGAAACTCGAAGTGAAGGCCCTAAGTTTATGCTGAAGTCTTAGAAGCTGTGTCATTGAGTCTAGTTTGTTTTTTTCCGTCCGTCATTTATATTACTTAGTGTCTAGATGTCGAATAAAGCCCAATGGTCAGGCACCCGGTCTACTGTTCGTTGCTACCTCATAGGGAGGATAACATCCCCATTGGAGCCAGTTGTTAGTGCCACCATTTTTCTTTCCATTTAAAGCCAGTTTTGAGTCACGCAATGATCCATGCGCCCGAAAATGTGAAGTTGGGTATGTAACACCGTGAGGCTGAAGTCAGCAAATGGTCAGTTGGCCCTTGGAAATGGGAACAAGTGTCATAGTCGAAAACTGTATACATGGTACAAGCATGTCTTTTCCCAGAAGGTTGAATCCCATTAAGAATCCAGTTTCTGCGTACCCTCGGTTGAGTCAAGTGGTTAATAAAGGCCACGTCAGCAAGTGCCACAGTTATTATCAGTTCACCATGAAGGCCAAGGGAATGAAAAATCACAACGTTTGTATTATACATGCACAACAAACCATATCGCCTGCATTCCACACGCGGGGATTTGCCATGAACAACCTTAAATTCGACTTGAAACATCTCGTCGCCATAAATTCATTGGTTTCCAACATGTTTTCCTCTCTTGGTTGATTTGTTATAAATCTCAAATGCTCGGCATGTCCTCCAGTCATAGAACCAGGCCTAAGATCTTTTCGTAGTTTCCCTTTGCCAATTCAGTTGGTTCAGAACTACCCCCCAGTGCATTCGTTCAAAACATTACGCGTAGAGTATACCTTGGTCGTGCCATGGAGGCTTCTCAGAGCACAGGGAAGGGCATGCGAAGTGATAGAAATGTGAGGTCCAAACCTCAAAGAGATTGGAATTCTTTTGCACCCACGGTGACCTTTCCCAAAGATGTGGAAGAAACCATTCTTTCACCTACAAAAGAGACCAGATCAAGTCACGGAACAACCAAAACAAAGGGATTCATATAGGAGAGGGAGATGAAAAGAGCCTCCTCCTCAAAACAACACCTGCCTTGGAGGAGGGGTAGGCCGAGAAATAATGAGGAGGTCATGAAGGCTATAATTCCAGAAGGATCGCGCATCAGATTGGCAGCTGGAGGACTACTCAGACGGGTCACCTAGCTAGAACCTACCGGGAAACTGAGTCGGGAATGTAGGACCAGAACAAGGAAAGCTAAAACTGTGGGAACGAATGAGGAAGCACCATCTCAGCAGCTGAAGCAAGAAAAGCTGGCTATTGTCGAGATTTATCAAGAGAACAGGGAATTAAAGCGACAACTAGCGACAAAGACTGCGGAAGCATCTGCTGCACAGAGTCACAGAGGGAATGTGGCGTGGCTGAAAGGGCAGCTTAGAGAGGCGCATAACATTATTATCCAGCTGCGAGAGGTGCAAAGGTTGGTAGAAGAAAAGCGCACGGAGCGTCCCAGAGAATGAGGAGCGACCGAACAGGAAATTTGCGTGGCTCTTGCCAGCGCACAAAAAGAGAAAGTTTAACGGACGACATTCTTCTTCACGATAGTTTTGAGTGATACGTGTCCTCTGAAGAATCTTACCATTTTGATAACAATCATGAGAATCAAATAGCTATTTGTTGCGTGCATCTCTCCATCAAATAGGCACATAACATAAGACGAAAGCAACATTGCAGACAACAAGTTTTGACAGACACATGTTCGCAAGGATACCCGATCAAGAGATGCAGCGACACATTTTTCCCTACGTCAGATTCTAACCGACGATCAGGCCCCATGGAGAACCTGAAGGCAGTTGTTAGTAGACAGGTGTGATTGTTGCCTACTTTTGGATAGTGCCATGCGAAGAGTCTTTGACGCATGTGGTGTGGTTTTTCCTAGTTTAGGGTTAGCAGTTAGAAATCAGGGCGACCCAAGCGGCGCCCTCGCTTATATATTTCATCTTTTCGATGTAAGTGAGGTTGGTTGGAAATTTTGAGAAAACGACTGCTATTGTATGTAATTTGAGTTTTTGACCGAAATTTAATGCAAAGGTCCTGTGATTTGATGAAAAGATTCTAGTTGTGATAGTCAGATGTATTTTGTCTCTTCTTTGCATATGTGTTTCCTATTACATTTTATTTCATATCTCATACTGTCTATTTTAGAACGAATTTTCGAACCCGTGGATTCACTATACAACGCCCCTTGTTTACGCCACTTAGACAAAACATTTTCCTCTCAAACTAACTATGAATTCGTCCACAGAGGCGCTCTTGAGTTACTTTATGTGTTTTTTCTCCTGCCACACTTTATGATTTACACTGAAGGTTGTTGCTCGCCTAGCCTTCTCCTCTCGAATCCAGTCACTGAGTCATTTGTTCCGTCTCTTCCTCATATCGACCTCGTAGCCCAGTTTTACTTTTTTGCGCCAATATAACCAGAAACCTTTTTACCATTGGTGTTAAATATAACCATTGTTTTCAGAGTCATATTCTGTGCGAAGACCGCGCCATTTTTGAGAGAGTCCTCTCCAGATCCGAAAGGCTAGTTTCGGGTCTCAAAGTTGGTTGAAAAAGTTACCTTCGTCGTTTGTTTATCAACCAAATAGATTTACGGAGTGCTAACATTCTAGCACCGTTGTCGGGAACAAAGTTGAAAATATTTTCCCTGGGATAACGACAAACGTTGCAGTTTGACCCCTGAGGGTAACAGATGGATAAACACCCATACCGACCGAAACCTTTACCCTGGCGATTCCATTCTGAACAAATAAGTAGCCCTAAGTAGCACTACTCAGGAAACCTGGCTCCAAAGACTTTTTACACCAGAGCGAATCCTGACCCAAACCCCTATGAGCCTATGTACGACCCCGAGAAGATTTTGCGTAAGGCTAGAGAGCAGGCGCCAGACCCATTTTATTTCCTGGACAAAAGTTTGTCCTTGCCCAAAGACGGCGTGCAGAGCATTGACGAACTAGCGTTTGACGCACTTTTCAAGCAAACTTTGTTTAGGTCTAAGTCAGAAACCAGTTTGGACAACACTGTTTTCAACCAGAAAAATTTCCAAGCCCTGGTGACAAATAATATCCCCCAAAACCCGAATCCCTCTAGGGCTATGGCTGCTAGATTCATTCCCCTCATCCTGTCGACTCAGATACATGAATTACCTCAGAATTATAGCCAAAGAATTAGACTCTATGACGCTAAGGGAAATGTTTCCGCCGAGAAACACCTAGACTAGTTTAATGACTTCGTCGACCTGGAGGAGGTAGATTACGCAGACACGAAAATGAGGCTTTTTGCGCAAATCCTTTCGGGAGACGTAAGAAAGTGGTTTAAGTCCCTCCCGCCCGTGAGCATTCAGGACTTCGCAACATTCGAAAGGTCTTTCCTAAATAAATGGGGTGATAAGAAAAACCCTTTGCAGTTGTTAACACAATACAATAACCTGAAAAAAGCACCGAAGGAAACAGTGCATGAATTCTCGGCTCGTTTTTTGAAGGTATACAATTCCATCTCTGCTAAAGTAAATCCCCCTCCCGATGCTGCGCAATTGCGGTACACAGATTCCTTCGACAATGACTTTGCTCTGTTGTTGAGAGAAAGGAGATTGACGAGTCTAGATTCCATAATGAGTAACGTTGTCGAGGTTGAAGTATACATGATGGCGTCGAGAAAAATCAAACCGAAGTTCAATCAGGGTGACAAAAGACCCTAGAGGGATGCACAACCGTCGACATCGCGGTCCTTAGAGGAAAAATTCAACATGATGATGAAGACCATGGAAACGTTGATGGAAAGAATGTTCGTGGGAAACAGCCTTGCTACGCGAGAAAAAAACGACCCACAAACCAAAAATCAGAATCTTCGGAGGGGTCAGATTCCTCAAATCAAGAAGTGAGACCCAAGTGACCAACCGACGAGACCTCCTTTCCAGAACAACTACACATATGAGGATTTCGACCAGTCTTTCGATGATCATATGCATTGTTGTGATGAAAAAAACTCGCGCATGTTCTTGACAAAGAGCGAACACGATCGATATATGAGCCAAAATGAAGATTTCGTGTTGGAAACCGATGATGGTATGATACTCGAAAGAGATGGTGCATCGTCTTGGGAGACAGAGGAATTCAAGAAAGGTTATCATAATGATATCATGCAGTTCCAGAAGAAGTACAACCTCCAGAGTAAAGATGAACTTGCCGAGCCAAAACAAACAGACTCCGCAAAGAATCCTACAATGGACACACCTTCCACGAGCCGATCGAGACTGGATAGCGCAACCAAGGATGCAACTGAGAAGGCAAAGTTGAAGGAGGAAGTCCCCAAAAAATCTTCGGAGACAGGCCGGGAGACGAGTGGAAAAGAGGTAGAAAAAACCTATCCCCCTTTCAATTTTGAACATGAAATGGCCAAAATCAAAATCCTTGTCCCATTCAATGATCTTATTAAAAAGGGAGAATATCGGGAACAAATCATTAAAATTTTGAAAGCGGGAGGGACCCCCGATACTCTGAACGTTCGAGACAACCCCCCCGCCATCTTGTTTGGCCCACACGTCGAAGAGACGAGCGATGATGAATATGTCCCCCCTTTCTATGTCAGTCTGAAGATTCATGATCTGAACTTGCATAACGCCATGCTTTATTCTGGCGCATCACACAATCTCATGCCGAAGGTGGTCATGGAAAAGATGGGATTAGAAGTCACTAGACCATACAAGGACCTTTTCTCCTTCGATTCGAGGAAAGTCAAATGTTTGGGCCTTATCAAAGACCTGGTTTTATCATTGGCTCATATCCCTACCAAGAACATGGTCATGGACATAGTCGTCGCAGACATACCCTCGAAGTTCAGCATGCTGCTTTCGATATCGTGGGCTACGAAGTTGAAGGGCACATTGCAGATGGATATGAATTACACCACTATCCTTGTTTTTGGCCACAACAGAAGGTTGTACAGAGAAGTGCTGCTGAAATACATGGTAAGCAGCAAGACAGAGCCCCACAATCATCCTATATACATCGTAGACACCGAAGTAGGTTCGTTTATATTCTACAATTATTTTAGCTTCGAAGAGGAGGGATCAATTACCATCATGACAGCTGAAGAGGAAACCACGCAGTAAACAATAGAGGGCGTCGACCCAGAAGACCGCATGGAAAACGAGGTTTGGAACATGAGTTTTGACGGCGCAGTCAGCCGAGAAGGATATGGGACTGGTATATGGGTGAGCCCCCCTAAATCAAGCACAAAGTTGTGTTCATACAAGCTCATGTTTGAATGCACTAACAACATGGCCGAGTATGAAGCGTTAATATTGGGCTTACAAGTTTTGAAAGAACTAAGCGCGCATAGGATATCGGTGTGCGAAGATTCTGAGCTGATCATAAATTAGGTGAAGGGTGTGTATCAGACCAAACACCCCAGACTGAGCGCATACAAAAATCTGGCTTTGGACCTTCTCGAAGGATTTTCAAAGTATGACCCGACTTCTATCCCTAGAGAACAGAATCAGATCGTCGACGCATTGGCAACCTTGGCCTCAGTTTTCAAGATTCCAATTCTTCCAGATAAAAGATATGAAATTGAGGTCAAGCATAGGCCGACAGTACCTGACAACATAAAACACTGGCAGGTGTTTGACGATGACGAACAGGTGGAAAGGTTCCTCCTCATGAGCGACGAGTTCGCGAACACAAACATTGATGGGGAATACTGAGACGACGAAGATGAGGGCACAGACGCGCGTAGTGACGACGACCCTTTCCAGAACCAGATCATGGGAAGGGATATAATACAACTGAAGAACAATATTATTCCAAAGGGGTTGGTGCCGCTAGAAAATATATTTGACGAAAATGATGTGGCTATGAACCCCAAGATCACCGCAAGCATAGAAGACATGGAAGACTGCAATAGCGGGGCCGAGGTAGAGTTCAAGATGGTAAAATTATAAAAAACACTCAGTCTGGAGGTTAAGCAGGATTGCATACAACTCATGAAATATTTCCCGGATATTTTTGCGTGGAGCTACGATGATCTGAAAGTGTATGACACAAAGGTGATCCAACACGTTATCCCTCTCAAGGAAGATCATAAACCTTTCAAACATAAGCTGAGACGGATAAACCCCCTGTTGTTGTCGCTAATTGAGAAAGAGGTAAAGAAGCTTTTCGATGCCAAAATCATTGTTTTCTTAAGATTCTTGAAGTGGGTAGCTAACTTAGTACCTGTGAGAAAGAAAAGCGGTGAAATTAGACTGTGCATAGACTTTCGAAATTTGAATAAGGTGTCTCTCAAAGACCACTACCCCCTTCCCAAAATGGACTACATCTTTCAAAAGGTAGTGGGATCCCAAAACATGTCCATGATGGACGGTTTCTCAGGATATAAACAAATCATGGTTCACCCAGACGACAGAGAGAAGATGACCTTCACCACTCCGTGGGGAACATTCATGTATGCCAAAATGTCGTTCGGCCTAGTGAACGCTGGTGCCACTTTTTAGAGGGAAATGGACATCATGTTTGCTGATGAGAAGGAAAAATTCATCGTAATTTACCTTGATGAAATCACAGTGTATTCTACCTCCGAAAAACAACACCTCAAGCACCTGAAGAGGGTTTTCCAAAAGTGTAGAAAGTTCGGCATATTGTTGAATCCAAAGAAATCTAATTTCATAGTGGAAGAAGGAAACTTGTTGGGGCACATCATTTCCAAAGAAGGTATTAAAATAGACCCCAACAGGGTTGAAGGGATCTTGAAAATCGGCACCCCGCGCAGTAAAAAGGAGGTACAATCTTTCGTGGGTAAGGTGAACTTTTTGAGGAGATTTATCCCAAACCTGGTGGAAATCATAAAACATATAACTTGTATGCTCAGGAAGGGAAACAAGATTAAATGGAACCCATAAGCCAAGAGGTCCTTCGAAGATATCAAAGTGGCTCTGACTAAATCCCTTGTGTTAGCCAACCTGGACTTTACGAAGGATTTCCTCCTTTTTTCATTTGCCTCAGAACACACTATCATTGGAGTACTGTTGTAGAAGGACGAATAAGATTTCGAGAAACCCATAGCCTACTTCAGCTGGAAGTTGCACGACGCCCCCCAAAAGTATGACATTATGGAAAAGCAAGCATATGCCTTAGTAAAAGCTTTGAAGGAATTCATGACATACATATTGCACTCCCATGTCATCGCCTGTGTACCCAACAGTTCACTAAAGGAGATCCTAACTCAACCTGATTCTGAAGGAAGGAGAGGAAAGTGGATAGCAGTCATGTTAGAAGACAACCTTGAGATCAAGCCGACAAAGATGATCAAGGGTCAGGGCCTTGCGAAGTTGATGTCGCAGTCAGACTGCAACGTTGTAGGTATGAAATTCATTGTTGATTTGTCGGAGTGTCCTCGAGAAGAAAAAGTTGCGCAGATACCTCAGCGCTTCATTGATTTG
>WSFP011499384.1:0-14009 GCA_009831015.1 Picea engelmannii | reverse complement strand
AAGGGGAGGGGGATGTAACACCCCAGTTTTAACCCTTATGAACTAGAATGTATTATGTAATTGTGACTTAGGCTAGTGAGTCGGTAAAGTTGAAAAGGGGCCAGAGTTCCTAGGAAATGTAATACTTCATATACATTAATAAAATACATAGTTGGCTGGAAGACAGACAAGGAAAAACGAGATAGGGGGATATGATTCCACGAGATAGGGGGATTAAGAGGCTAAGTATTTTTTATTATATTTTATTTACCCATAATTGATTTTACGGAGAAAAGTGGTTACATGAGCTTCTTAGGGAGGCCATGTGGTTCTTGGTTCTTGTAATTATATAAACATCCCTTGTGGGATGTTTTGGGGGTTATTATTCTTCTTATTCTTCACTCACTCTCTCGTTGTTCTGGGTTCACTTGTTCTTATTCATTCACGGTTACACTATTCTCACTTTTTCATTTTTGGAGCCTCATTCTTGCGAATTCGTATGCTCTTGGTCTAAGCATGGAAACAAATGGATGGAGGAGGAGATCCATTTCTATATGGTTGTAATAGATTATTGGTAATTGCAGGAGGGAATGGATGCATGTGTGCATGAGATTGATGGTAGTTCAGAAAGAACTGTCCACAATTGAGAATCCTTGGAGTTTCCAGTAGGGAGATTTCCTGACCAATAGCACTGGGTCCATGGAGAGAAATAGAAAAACCTGAGGGACTGCATGGAAGAGAATGGTGTTTATTTATTTGGGTTGTGTATGATGAAGGAGAAAGAGAGTTGGAAATTTGGATTTTTTGTGTGGTTGGGAAACCTGAGAGCTAGTTAGACAATTGTTGTGTGTTTTAGATTTGGCCTAGGACCCATCCTTGTGGAATCATAGCCCTGGCTCAGAGGTGACCTACTATTGAGAGTAAAAGACCAACAATGTCTATGATTCAGAGGATCGTCCATGGTCTATAGCCAATTGGTGAATATTTACTTGAAAATATAAGTACTCACTATCATGTGTTTTCTGTATAATGTATATTTTGTCGTGTATTTAATTATCTATGAGATATGTATTTATAATGTGCCTATCTACTGTCTATTTTTTATGCATGGAATGTCATTTAATTATTTTATGTTATAGCATGGATCTTGATTAATGCATGTGGGTCTTTCATGCTTTAGTTTTGGATTAAATGTTATTAGAATTCGAGATCAGTTCAGAAGCGAGTTTTTGAAGTAGAGTGGCCAGCCTGTCAGTGGTTGGGTACATTATAGATTAACATGGCCAACATGTGGGTGGCTGTGTATGTTACATCAAGAAATATATCCACCAAAATATTGGTCAATGGGTCTTGCATAACAATTGCAGATTATGAACATCAAGGCCATGAACAATTGATATGATTCCTTCAACCGATTTCCATCTTCCCCAAAATTGTACAGTGTTCCTCAATAGATATTCTTTATAAATATTAAGATAATAAGTTGTTTGACTGTGAATGTTCGAGTGAATGTCGCTAAAGAAAATGGATCTTCCAGTTGACCTTTTCAAAGAATTGTGCACATGGTTCCTCCTGAAGATGAATGATAACTAATGTTAATCCAAGATTAGTTAAATAACAAATGAAAGTTATCAAATGAAAAGTAGAAATATTACATGAAAAAAAGAAACTTAGAGTAGAGAAGGCCATTGTGATATATAAACTAAACTAATAGAAATTGGTGGATTTTATTGAAGAAACCAAGACAAACCGAAATCTATTCTACATAAGCATAAATCGAAGAAAAATTTAAACTATGCAAACAAAAAGAAAATAAAATAAAATTGTGCTACTCCTATTCCTACTCTATCCTACATTGGCTTGAAAAAGGGTTAAGTGAAAGCATAGTGCCAATGAAACCAATCAAGTAACTCTAAACCTACAACCACATGTTCATCAAAGGAGAATATCAAAAAATGGAGTGGTGAGGGATCAAAGATAGGAAGAATCGATTCAAGAAAATCTCTACCCAACATGTTAAATTTAATAGTGTTATGGTTCATGGGAAATGTATACATGTAGGATTATTCCAAACACAATTAAATTCCATCATAAAATTTACAATGACCACCATAGGACTGCTAGAAGGAAATTGACAATGAGTGGCATACATGATGACTCATGCCCTATAGGAGAGTCTCAGAATGAGTAGTATCATTCATTCCATGGGTAGAAGAAAGAAAATGAGTAATTGACATAACCATTGACCAAAACTGAAGTGCCTCATTATCCAGGAAAATCTCCTTAGGCCCACATTTTACATAACCTGCATGCTGAGAGGAGAGATGACATCTGGTAGCTTGAGGGAAACATTGAGAAAATGATGACTCCAAGCCTTCTTCTATAACATCATCAAAATCTAGTGAGGAGTTTTGGAGTATTGAGATATAATCCAAGGATGAGTGATGCATCTACCCATGAGGATTGACACAAGATTCTATAGCAGATTTAGGTGATAGTATTTCTTGCATCAACTCAATGTTTCATGTGCTTTGCATGGTTATGGGATGTACATTTGATATGATTTCTTCAGGTGGATCAAAAAACTCGTTATGTTATGCCTACCTTAAATTTTGTGTTTTTGATATCTATGCATTGCAATCATAAATTCCAGATTGTGCAGGATCATTAGATGATACAATGATGTCGATATTCAATTCCAGAATAGTAAAATATTCATTGAAAACAAGGTCATCGTGATCAAACTTCAGTTCAACATGCTCCAAGAATTGAATTTGCAGGGGACTTTCAACATTGTGCATCCTGGATAGACTATCATTAAGGATGAATCTTTGATCAATCAAAGTCGGAAAATATTCTTGTCATATTTTATCATTTAGTTCTTAATCATTGAAAGAGTAATGTAAAGACTGCACAACATGACAAATGGGTTGGTACTCATGCAGGTGATTATCATCAAATAAATTTGTATAAAGAGAATGAATATATTTAGATCCTAAAAATGACGAGATTTCCTCAATGAGAGGTTTGTTACAGAACAAAATATAATCATGATTCTCTAAAGGGGAGATGATATATGGTTCAAACTCTGGGTCCAAGGGGTTTAAGATTTAGGGTGAATATTTACCCATTGTTGTGATAGAGTGTTGATTAAATATCGGGTACCCCCTATCATTCGTCTCTAGATCATGATTTTCCATGAAGGATATAGTCGTTTCTTTTCCCAATGCTAAATTATCATTCAAATCTACAACAACTTGGTGAAATGATTATTTATTCAATATGGATTCAACATCGTCTATTGAAACATTCTACTCATATTGTTCTTTGGAATTACATAGAAGAGTATGAAATGTTTGAGGATAGGATTGAGTGGTCTATAGGTTTGGAAGTATTCCTTTGAGATAAGAGGTGACTGAATATTCGTTGTGCATATATGAATATTTTGAATGAGAGGTAAGTATATTACCCAAATCATACCCTTCAGGAATAAATACGAGATATGAAAACCAATCACAAGATTTCTCAGTCTGAGGGTTTGTAGATTTCAATAAATCTGCATGAATCTTTGAAAGAAATCGTCCATAGATTTGTTTCCAAGCCTACAGATTTCTCCAAGCTCATTAAAGAGTTCATGATAAACATAATCTACATGAGAAGCAATAAATATTTCCATTAATTGTTTCCATCTATGTATCAATTTCGCTGGTAATGTCCTAAACCAGGCTTTAATTCGCCCTTCAAATGTGAGGATAAACAATTGACAAATTTGATTGTCCTAAACAATCTTAAGATTTTGTCATGTGATGTTAAACTAATTAAGATACGTGAATGTAGAGGAATGTCCTTCACCATTGAATTTTGTGTTTCACAAGAGATTAACTGTATTGACTGAGATGGACCCGATGGGCCTCAAAAGACTCAAATTTTCATCCCATACAAAGATACGGAGAGGACCCATGGTTTGGCTAAAAACAATTTAATGAAATGACTCTACATGGGCATGCTTCTCATCCGGCCCTCCTTCTAGCATCGATTTTTTTGATGCAAGAAAAATTCCTTTTGTCAACAACATGGGTTACTCTTGATAAGAAGTCCCAATTAGAACTCTCACCATTTGGAATAAGGAAGCCATATGGATTATGGTTTGACAACCATTTCTGATTTGGGGTTTACTGGTTGTGACCCAATCCGTCAATAAAGGTTTCTAAGCTAATGAATGAAGTGCAAATAATCTAAGATGCATGTGTTTGGAAGAAACTAATGTAACCAAAAAGAAAACATAGAACTAGCCATGCTCTTGTGAATGGCTCGAGAAATAATTCACATAGATCAAAGACATAAATATGAATAAATAACTATAAACACATAACAGTCTAGCATTTAAACAATCATTTACAGTTCTATGTCCACAAATTTAGAAAAATATTCTCTGAAGAAGAGAAATATGAATGCAACCATCATACATAAGAGTAGTCTACAATATGAAGTACATCCTTACACAACCTGAGTGTTGAGAAAAACAGAAAGGAATAGTCCACAATACCTCCAACATGAGAATCAGAGCTCTTCCAGAAAATAGCTTGGCCAAACCAGCTTCTCCTCATTAGCAGTTTCAGTAATAGTACATGAAGGATCCAAGAGCCAAACGCCCCTTACTTGGATACAATCCTCATATTTATTGAAGTTCAATGTGACTCTTTGCCTTCCACCTCCCCCCCATGACCTTTCATTTACAAACTTTTGCCCTTATCGCCTTCGTAATGATGAGAGAACAAGGATAGTAGAAATGTTTATGATTTAATGTATAATATGTAGTTACAATTTGAATTTGTCTTTTATTGTTGGTGGCCCATCATATATTTTGTACATAGTGCAGCTCACCCACCATGAATATTGGTCTTGATGTTCTAAAAATCTTCTCCCTCCACATTTGATATTATACCATTATGATATTTAAAGATATCATGAGATTGATATCGTGTTTGTGAGGGTACTGCTGCATACAAGTAGATTTCCTTGATGTGTGGAAACTATGCCTTCATGTTTTTCTTTCCTCACTCACCGCCTAACGTGATTTTGGAAGCTCATAACTTACTCATACGTCGTCTGATTTGGGTACTATTTTTTGCGATGTGAAGATCATGGGGAGACACTTCCAGTGAGATAACTGACCATGCCATTCAAACATTCATATGTGTCACAACTAACGAGGTTGTTTTGTGCAAGAATTCCTTGGAGATATTTTAGCACTTCTGGGCCTTGGAATTTGATTATGTTAGTGACATTTGAATCATAATCATGTAAATCATATAGATGGTCTATTCTGGGGATGAAAAGTACACTTTGACGAACACCAACAAATTGCACTCAAAGGAATTTTTTAATGAAAGTTTGCATCTCGTTCTTATTGTTTCTTCGTCCAAATTCAGTTTTGTGAGTTTGTTTTTGTTATGTATGTTATAAAGGCTCTTGATCCATCCATTGGAGATGAGTTCATTTGTTAGTTTCTTAGAAATATAAATCCATGAAAACAACCAACTAGCATTTGGAGAGTTTGAACTTGTTTAAGATTTGGGAGGGCCAATTTTCTTCTAGGATGAAACTCAAAGCCAATGTAAGTCTAATAGATGTTGTAGTTAACCCACCTAATGATAGATGACACTTTCAGGTTCATGGTTAATCATAAAATAAAGAAGCATAAAATAAACAAGTTGGTATGGTATGCGTAATGAAAGCTATTGGAAACACAAATAGACTTGCCCAAATTATGGCAATACTCAATTACAACTGCAACTTAATGTAGATTAGGTTAGGTAGTCATCAATCATTAGTTATCCATTCAAGTGTGAAATGATTAATCATTGAAAATGATAGAGACCTGACTAATGAGCACAACGAGAAGGATCTGAGCTAGAGGAGAATATGAGAGGTCTCAATATGGTGGTGTGTCTTGCTGACATGGTCTGCGTCAATGAGAAAAGAAGATCATTATTGTTATTCTCAATGTTGATGAGGGGTTGACATATTTCTGCTGACACATTGGCGATAGAAGAGGGAAACTCATCGACAAGCAGTGTATTGAAGAGAAAGGAAGGAATGTTGTCGATATATGATATATTGATGAAGGTGAGATAAACCTCGTCGATAAATGATGTATTGGTGAATATGAGAGGAAGTATGTTAGTGTGAAGTCTTATGTGTCAAAGGTATTATCCCAAACCTCATCGGTGTACCAAAGGAATTGGTTGAAATATTGTCGGTCGACAAAGGCTCATGTATCATAGGAGATGAGCGGAAGTTGACCGATATGAGGTTATGTGTGTCGGAGATGATCATAGGATCATCTTCAGTGCACTGGTGCCAGTCGTACAAACTTCTTCAATGATATAAGGTTTTCATATCGGTGACGTTGGGTAGAAGTTCATCAGCGTGTCGACAAATTTTGTGGGAAACTTGTCGGTACACTAAATCTCGTTCCCAAAAATCATTAAGTGTTCACACTTTGTTGTATCAATGGGTTAATCACTAACTCACCGATATGGCTAGAACCAAAAAATTGGGAATTAATAAATATGTCAAGTGAGATATCACGAAGAAACAATGCAAATGGTAAAGTACGGAGAGTGGGAAGAGAGAGATTTGATATTTTTCATTTGCATGAGAGAGTCTGAGAGGTTTTCTGATAGAAACGTTTATTAGGGGGAGGGATTTATTCTCTTAGGGAGAAGGGACAAGAAGAAATCAGGGAGAGTGTTGTGCAGACACAACACGATGTTAGGTTACTTCAGGTTGTTTTCTCCCAGATCTCATATGCATATGTGTACAAAGAAGACAACAAAACATTGGATGAGTAATCAAAGGAATGCATAGGATTGGACCGAGGGGTCTGGTTGGTATCAAAAATCAATCATGCATTCTCTTTTGAATATACACATGAGCCTTGAATATAAATACTTAGTTTTTATGTAACCATAAAGGATAGTTTCTAGAAACTTAAATGCACTTTAACCGATAAACTAAGATATTTTATTTTGAATTTTGAAATTATTGTTTACTTATGCTATTTGCTTTAAAAGAATTTAATGGGGCATAGAACCCAGCATACTTTTTTGGACTATAAAGAAGTGTTATTAAGGATTTTTGGTCAATCTCGAGGAGCTAGAATGGAATGTTATATACCATGTGATTATGTACTTATGTTTTTTTAAAATAAAATTTCAAGAGTCACACTTTTCTAAAGAAAAAAAAATATAACAAATATAATTATATGAAAAATCTTACACTTTTTTCATCTCTTATTTGATCTCACATTGTTGTTAACATAATTTTATTAAGATACATCGTAAATAAAAATTAACAAAAATAT
This sequence comes from Picea engelmannii, assembly GCA_009831015.1. Lineage (NCBI taxonomy): Eukaryota > Viridiplantae > Streptophyta > Pinopsida > Pinales > Pinaceae > Picea > Picea engelmannii. The sequence goes on along the minus strand of WSFP011499384.1, from coordinate 6,661 downwards.
ATTTAATAATATTAATTAAATTAAAATATAATTAATATAAATTGATGATAAATTTATGTTTTAAATGAAAATAAAAAGATATTACTCATAAATTTCAATTTTGCATAAATATAAAACAACAATCAGATATATGAAAAAAAACATATTAGACTATAAAAACATGTGTTTTCTCCTTGAAAATTACAAGTTCAAATCCAAAAGAGTAAGATATGTACATCTCCATAAATTTTAGCAATCAATAATTGTGTTGAAGGAGTCTCTTGTCACACACAATAAAATATCATATACTAATTATATGTTTAATTTAACTATAATTTTAAAATTAGATTAATTTTATTATTATTACAATATAAATACACTAATAGATAGGAAAAATCAAAATCACACTTTATTTCCATAATAAGCATAAGCATGCCAAATCATATAATAAGGGAACACATAATGAATGCAAATACATTTATTATACATCTTATACATAAATATAGGGCGCAAATGGTTTTCATTATGAATGTTTTATTAGATTTGGATTTAGTAATTTGTTTTCTTAAAAATGATACGTTGTTTTGAAGTATATGTAACTCAATGTTCTATAATCCTAAAACAAAATTGAAATGTTGAAAAAACAAGGGATTTTAAAATAATAAAGAGTTAAATTGAAATGGGATAAGATGAATGTTGAAAAGGTATTGAGTGTTTAAATTAGGAAAGGATAAAAGAGGTTGAAACTGTATATCAAAATCAAGTTCTTATGGAGATTGAATGTGAAGTCTTACTTCGACAAGGGGTAGGAAGAATAAATCAATGTATATATCTAAAACAATATGTTTGTTTTTTAATTTTTTTTTTTTAGATCCTAGTTGAAGATGAATCTACACACACAATTCAAGGGGTTATCTCAACTAGTTTCATCAATGTTATTGAGCATTTTTTGTGTTATGTGCCAATATGTGCTCAGTTCTATTTCTATTTCAGTAGACGCTAAGTTTGAATCCCCGTCGTTGAGGCGTACTAGCCTATGATAACAATATTAATAGGGATGCCAACCATGAATGTGGGGAAGCATCCCTTGGGTTTCTCTATGATATTTTTCCTTCAATATGTTTGTGTGTGTGTGTGTGTGTGTGTGTGTGTGTTTTGAGAAAGACAATTACCCATAACGTAATAGGTATAACCATGATAAATGACAAGTAAAACACATGTCAATCTACAAAATAAGACAAAAAAAGTAAATTATATGTGTGTGTAGAGAGAGAGTGAGAGAGAGATAGAGAGATCCCAATGGGTTAGCTCAATCAATTTGGTCTAGTCAAGTCCCTCAAGTTTATCAACTTCTTTTATGGCTAGCAATTGAATTGACCACTATCTAGATATTTCAAGAACGGAAAAAATCCTTGTAAGATCCCCCTCTTCCTCGAAATATCAAGATGGACAGTGGCTCAACTACCAACCACAATAATGATTAATAATCTTGAAGGACTCAAATGAATTTAAACCTATGACATAGAACCTTCCCATCCAACAACATAACTTAAATATATATATATATATATATATATATATATATATATATATATATATATATATAATTTTATTTAAGAAAAAAATCACTAAACTTATATCAACAAATATTAAAGTATTTTATATAATAAAAAAAAATTATGACTCATAAATAGGTACTACGAGATTCAAAAGAATGAACAACATTTTAATAAAAAAATTACCATACATAAAATATTTTTATGTATACCATGTAGACTCATAAATATATTCAATATTGAGAACTAAAACTTTATATTAGTAAAATTTTAATTATTTATTAGCGTAGATCCATCTTAAATTCAAACTTTTCAAGCACCAAGAGTTATCTAATTTATTAAAGTATAATTTTTTATTATTATTTCATTTCATGTAAACTTTTACATGGTGCATGTAATTATTTTTTAAATTGAGCCAACTTTATTTCTATTATTGTTATATATATTTTTTAATTGAGCCGACTTTAATTTTATTTTTAATGTAGAATTATCTAACATAATGCTAATGCCTCAACATCTCCTCCATATTGGTTTATAGAGAACAACACCTTGCTACTCTCGTCACAACTAGAATATATAAATATGTATACCATTTGGACTGGTAAATACACCCAATATTAAAAATTAAAACATTACCGTGGTAAATTTTAATCATTTACCTTGATAGCATGTTTCCAATAGGGTAGATGAAGAACATCTTATTCTTCAATTTTTTTGGAGGAGACAAGTAAAATGTTAAAAATAAAAAGGTGTTGTATAAACATTCGACCTTTTGAAATTTTTCATTGGAATCCGATGAAATATATCTTGGTGAAATCATCATTTTCTGATGTTTAAATTGTATTTTTGAATCCATAAATGGATTCAACACCCTGAAAAACCCTTGGGGCACTCAAATTATACAGACTCAATCACTCAAATATGACATTCAAACAATTTTTGGTCGGATTTCGAGAAAACTTTATCGAAAAATGTGCCCATAAAAACACCAAAAATTAAAACGTTTAGACTATGCTGAAGAAAAAGGTGTTTTCTAAACATTCGACATTTTGAACTTTCTCACTAGAATCCGGTGAAATAGATCTTGGTGAAAACATCGTTTTATGTTGTTTAAGTTGCATTTTTGAATGCATTAATGGATTCAGCACCCTGAAAAACCCTCCAGACACTCGAATTATACAGACTCATTCAGTCATATATGGAATTCCAACAATTTTTGGTTGGATTTCGAGGAAAATTTATCCGAAAATATGCCCGTAAAAACGCCAAAAATTCAAACGTTTAGACTACCCTGAAGAAAACGATGTTGTCTAAATATTAGACCTTCTGAACTTTTTCACTGGAATCCGAAAAAATATATATTGGTGAAATCATCATTTTCTATTGTTTAAATCACATTTTTAAATACATAAATGGATTCAACACCCTGAAAAACCCTCGGGGTACTTGAATTATACAAACTCAATCACTCAAATATGGCATTCCAACAATTTTTGGTTGGATTTCATGAAAGATTTATCGAAAAATATGCCCGTAAAAATGAAAAAAAGTCGAATATTTAGACTATGTTGAAGAAAAAGGCATTGTCTAAACATTTGAGCTTTTGAACTTTTTCGTCAGAATCTGACAAAACAGATCTTGGTGAAATCGTCATTTTTTTATTTAAATTGAATTTTTGAATGCATAAATGGATTCAACACCCTGAAAAAACCTTCGGGCACTCAAATTATATAGACTCAATCACTCAAATATGGGGTTACAACAATTTCTGGTTGGATTTCGGGAAAAAAATTATCGAGAAATATGCCCATAAAAATGCAAAAAATTCAATCGTTTAGACTACGCTGAAGAAAAAGGAGGTGTTTAAACATTCGAGCTTTTGAAAATTTTCATTGTAATCTGGCGAAACATATCTTGGTGAAATCGTCATTTTCTATTATTTAAATTTCATTTTTGAATGTATAAATGGATTCATCACCCTGAAAAACCCTCAGGGCACTCGAATTATACAAACTCAATCACTCAAATATGGCATTCCAACTATTTTTGGTCAGCTTTCGGGAAACATTTATTGGAAAATATACCCATAAAAACGCCAAACAATCGAATGTTTAGACTACACTGAAGAAAAAGGTGTTGTCTAAACATTCGACCTTTTGAACGTTTTCACTAGAATTTGGCAAAATAGATCTTGGTGAAATAATCATTTTATGTTGTTTAAATTGAATGTTTGAGTTCAACACCCTGAAAAACCTTCGAGGCACTCAAATTATACAAACTCAATCACTCAAATATGGCGTTCCTACAATTTTTGGTTAGATTTTGGGAAATATTTATCGAAAATATGCCCTTAAAAACACCAAAAAGTTTAACATTTAGACTATGTTGAAGAAAAAGGCATTATCTAAACATTCGACCTTTTGAACCTTTTCACTAGAAACTAGCAAAACAAATCTTGGTGAAATCGTCATTTTTTGTTGTTTAAATTGCATTTTTGAATGCATAAATGGATTCAACACCCTGAAAAATCCTCGAGGCACTCGAATTATATAGACTCAATCACTCAAATATTGTGTTACAACAATTTTTGGTCATATTTCAAGAAAAAATTATCGGAAAATATGCCCATAAAAATGCCAAAAAGTCGAACGTTTAGACTATGCTAAAGAAAAAGGCGTGGTCTAAACATTCGACCTTTTTAACTTTTTCACTGAAATGCTACGAAACGGATCTTGGCGAAATCATCATTTTATGTTGTTTAAATTGCATTTTTGAATGCATAAATGGATTCAACACCATGAAAAACCCTAGGGGAGCTCAAATTATACAGACTCAATCACTCAAATATGGCGTTCCAACAATTTTTGGTTGGATTTCGGGAAACAATTATCAGAAAATATGCCCATAAAAATGCCAAAAATTCTAACGTTTAGACTATGCTAAAGAAGAAGGCATTGTCTAAATATTTTACCTTTTAAACTTTTACACCAGAATTTGGCGAAATAGATCTTGGTGAAAACATTGTTTTATGTTATTTAAATTGCATTTTTTAATGCATAAATGGATTCAACACACTAAAAAACCCTCGGGGCACTCGAATTATACAAATTCATTCACTCAAATATGGAACTCCAACAATTTTTGGTCGGATTTTGGGAAATATTTGTCAGAAAATATGCCCGTAAAAATGCCAAAAATTCAAACATTTAGACTACGCTGAAGAAAAAGGCATTGTCTAAACATTCAACCTTTTGAAAATTTTCACTAGAATTTGAGGAAACAAATCTTGGTGAAATCGACATTTTATGTTGTTTAAATTGCATTTTTTAATGCATAAATGGATTTAGCACCCTAATAAACCCTTGGGGTACTTGAATTATACAGACTCAATCACTCAAATATGGAATTCCAACAATTTTTGGTCGGTTTTCAGGAAAAAATTATAGCAAAGCATGCCCTTAAAAATGCCAAAAAGTTGAACATTTATACTAAGCTGAAGAAAAAGGCGTTGTCTAAACATTCGACCTTTTGAACCTTTTCACTGGAATCTGGTGAAACATATCTTGGTGAAATCATCATTTTCGGTTATTTAAATTGCATTTTTGAATGTAGAAATGGATTCATCACCCTAGAAAATCCTAATGCCACTCAAATTATATAGACTTAATCACTCAAATATGGCGTTCCAACAATTTGTGGTCTAATTTCGAGAAAAAATTATTGGAAAATATACCCGTAAAAATTCCAAAAATTCGAACATTTAGAGTACGTTGAAGAAAAAGGCATTGTCGAAACGTTCGACCTTTTGAACTTTTTCACTAGAATCCGGTGAAACATATGTTGGTGAAATCGTCATTTTGTGTTGTTTAAATTGCATTTTTGAGTGCATAAATGGATTTAGCACCTTGAAAAACACTCGAGGCACTCGAATTATATAGACTCAATCACTCAAATATAGCGTTCCAATAATTTTTGGTCAGATTTTGGGCAAACTTTAACGGAAAATATGCTCGTAAAAATGTCAAAAATTCAAACGTTTAGACTACGCTGAAGAAAAATATGGTGTCTAAACATTCAATCTTTTTAACCTTTTCACCGTAATCCAACGAAATAGATCTTGGTGAAATCATCATTTTTTGTTGTTTAAATTGTATTTTTGAATGCATAAATGGATTCAACACCTTGAAATCCCTTAGGGCACTCAAATTATACTGACTCAATCACTCAAATATGACGTTCCAGCCATTTTTGGTCGGATTTTGGGAAACAATTATTGAAAAATATGCCCGTAAAAACACAAAAAAGTCGAACATTTAGACTAGGTTGAAGAAAAAGACGTTGTCTAAACATTCAACCTTTCGAACTTTTTCATCGAAATCGGGTGAAACATATCTTGGTGAAATCGTTTTTTTTGTTGTTTAAATTTCATTCTTGAGTGTATAAATGGATTCAACACCCTGAAAAACCCTCGAGGCACTCGAATTATACAGACTCAATCACTCAAATATGGCATTCCAACAATTTTTGGTCGGATTTCGGGCAAAATTTATCGAAAAATATGCTCGTAAAGATGCCAAGATGTCAATCATTTAGACTATGCTGAAGAAAAATGTGTTATCTAAACATTCAACATTTTGAAGTTTTTCCCCAAAATTCGACGATACAAATCTTGGTAAAATCATCATTTTTTATTGTTTAAATTTCATTTTTAAATGCTTAAATGAATTCAACACTCTAAAAAAACCCTTGAAACATTCGAATTTAATATATTTAAACTTTATATATTTTTTATAAACAATTTTTTTTAATTTAAATCCAATAAAATTAAAATTAAAATTAAAATTATTCTTGAGTAATAACATCTCACATCATATCATAACATTATATTATTATATCATAACATTATATTATTGAGTTGCAACACCTCGCATTATATCATAACATTATAGACTATTTGAAAATAATGTTTTTATTGGTAACAAGAATTATATTCAACTTAAAATAATATCTTTAAAAAAGGGAAATATTTATGTATCAAATATAGTGTATATTTAAATATAGATTATTGGAAGAGAATACTTTTTATTGGGTGAAGTATATATCCCACAAAAAATCGTTGGATATTT
>WSFP011499383.1:0-14009 GCA_009831015.1 Picea engelmannii | reverse complement strand
GCATGCCTCATCATCCTCACTTACTTATCTAATCATTTTTTGAATTGGAAATGTTGCCTACTCATCAGGCAGTTCTGTAGCGCCTATCAAGTTCATCATACTTCCACCTCAATTCATGATTGCCACGATTGATGTCATATCCCTTGTTTTTAGTGTCAGAAGTCGGTTAAAGATGCCTTCAAATATATTTCATTTATGATCCTTGGTAACAGTTTCTAATTTTGAAAATCTCAACAGTGATGCGCTGCACAAATTCAAAAGTTTTGATCAAGCAACTGCATGTTAGCCAAATCCAATGCTAAGAAATATTCCAGGGCTAAGGTTTTCTCAAAATTCATCCTAAGATTGTGTTGAAGATCTCAACAGGTGTCTACTGCAGAGGTGTCCCATGTTACCTCCTCTGCGTATTAATTTTCACAGGATATTTGTGCTTAGGTTTTTTCTTTGCTAATCTTGCATAGTAGTAAGGGATCCATATTTGCATGGTAATATTGTTTTCCTTCTCTTTAGACCTATAAACTTCTTTTCCTATACCTATGGCCTGATCACGGTTTTTTACTGTAACCATTGAAGTCGCAAGCCTGTAAATAGCCTATCCTTTGTGTATGTGTTGCGCTACCTAGAGGCGTTGCTTAAACCCTCTTTGTTTTCCCTGGCTTCCTTTCACCTTGGGGTTTGGTGTTTTCACTCAATTGTAGAGGGCCTATTTCGGACTACCCCCTCACTATTTACACTCCAGAATACATATATATGTCTAAGGGTTTAATTTCTAAAGTTGAGCTTGGCTTACTATCATCAGTCTATCTTGAAGAGTCAGCCTATCTTTTTGAAATCCCTTTACAAAGCCTTCCTAGTCATTTACCATCCCTTAAGAATTTTGAAAGCCGTCATTTTGAGCCATGGAGACTCCTCAATCAAGGAAGACACACAAAGTTGGAAAGGTGGTTGGGGCAGAACTAGTGGACATGCATATTTTTGATACATAGCACATGGCAAGAGAGGCCTTTCAAAGAGTAGGGTGCCTCTCCTTCTGTCAGAACATGGAGAGAGGCCATCCAGAGGTAGAAAGACAGTTTGCATTGTAGTTTGATGGCAGGAAAACCAAGGTTGGTGATTTGGATTTTGAGGTACCTCTATCTCAGCTGCAACAGGGATCCCCATTAAAGATGAAAAGTGGTTCAAAGCCATGGCTTTGAGTTCAGCCTATGAAAAAGATATTTTTAAACCTGAATATCAAGCCATTGATTTGTCCAAAAGTATGCTAAGGAGTCATTTGATTGAACAATTCAACAGATTTTTGAAGATCATACAGAGATATTTTACTTGTGAGGGGAGATTTAACACATTGTACCAATACCATGTAAGGTTGTTGCTACATTTTAATGGTAAGGTTGAGATAAAAATTCCCTATTACTTGTTGATGATTTTAGGCAAGATGTCAGATAGGATACAAGCCAAATCTAAAGATGTGGATTCTATCCTTTTTCACTCTGGACTTATCAGAATGCTAGTATCTGAGGAATTGGGTAAGAAAGAGATTTCATGGGAGCATTTTGTTGTTACCTCTCATTTCAAGTTGGATCTAGCACCAACTCCTCAATCACAGAGGGCAAGTCCTTTGTCACCCACCAGTGCAACTAAAGCAGTGACCAACAGGAAGAGGAAGGGAAGAGCCCCTTCTCAAGTTTCAGAGATCAGAAAGTAGGTCATAGAAGCTGAGGAAGAAGTTTGTCCTTCTCCACACAGAGATTTTTCACCACCCCCTCCACCAGGGTTAGAAGAGGTGCCTTCTTCTACCAAAGCTACATCCAAGAAAGGCAAGAAGATTCTCTTTCCCTCTTCTCCTTCAGCAGTCAAAGCCAAGGGTAAAAGGCCTTTCACAAGGTCATCAATTGCTAAGGAGGTTTTCAAAGAGCAGTCTTTACCAGAAACCCCTATTCAAAAGAAGAAGGGTAAAAGCATTGAAAATCCTGTGGAGGAAAAATCAGAAACCCCTATTCAAAGGAAGAAGGGTAAAGGTAGTTCTCAACCTTTTAAAGGGAAACAAGAAACCCCTGTATAGAAGGGTAAGGATAAAGGTACTAAAATATCTTTGGAGAGTAAAGATGAAACCTTTAAGAAAGGCATTGAGAAGCTTTTTGAAAGAAAAGAGGAAACCCCTGTGAAACACTTTGAGGAGCCTATGATAAGAAATGAAGAAACGACTATGTAGAGGAATAAAGGTAAAAGAAAATCACCCAAAAACTTGATGAGGTAGATAATACATTTCCTATATAGGTAGAAGAAGAGACTGAGAAAAAACCTTTTGAGATTGTGCATAACACTTCTCCTCCTGATAGTCAGACTTACAAAAGACTTATCAAGCAGCTTAGAGATGTAAGAAAAGAAATAGCTCGTCTTAAAGAAGAATATAAGGTCAACTTGGCTTAGATGAAATATCTCATGGATGGCTACAGTCACACCCTTGACTTGGCAAGGTTTGCAACTAGAAAGGCACAACCCCTTCATAGACAGCTAAAGAATCTCTACAAGCATAACAGAGGCTTCCAATCTCAAAACAGGAAGCTAAAGGCAGAGTTGAATCATTTTCAAGATGAAGTATCCCAAAGAAATATATAGGTGTTGGTTGAAGCTTCCATTGAGGATGAAAAACCAGCATCAAAGGAGAGCACAGCTACACCAAAGAAGCCTGTCAATACCAAGAAGAAGAAGTTTGTTGTGTCAATTGAAGATCCTCTTTCTACCAGAAAGAGTATGAGGTTAAGTGTCAAAATGACAAAATAGTTGGTAAAGGGTAAGCCCCATTTTTTAGGATGTATATTTTTGGGAGGGTAAACCAATATGAAAATATTATCTCTACCATCAATACAGTCTTCTAAGCACTTAACTATTTGGATTTTGGGTTTTTTGCTAAGTGTTAGCTTCCCCATTGGTAGAAGGCACTACCTATTGTGCAGGCAAGGCACTTGAATAAAATGGTTTTGTCATCATGAAAAACCACAAATTACTCTACACATGTTCAAGGATTGAAGGTGTTGCATTTTTGTAATGCTACCCAAACCTGCACACAAATGTAGAGTAAGTGGTGCTACCTAATATTTCACAAAGAGTAAAGGTTTGCACACAGGCACAAGACGGGGGCGCTACCTACAGGAACTACCCAATATTGCACAGAGATCAAAGTCTGTACACATATGCAGCACAGTGACACTACCTACAGGCGCTACCTTGTCTCCTTGTAGTGCACTACTCAGATTTTCTACCCAAAGAAGCTACCAATAAATACCAAGGATCTAGGAGGACCAAGATAACAAACTTTTGGTTAAATTGATGATGAAGAAGGATGGAGAAGCAGCAACTAGCACTATGAAGAAAACCATGTGCTTTGAAGGACACATGGAAAACATGGAGTTGCATAGCGAAAGGGAATCAATTCAGTTGGATTAGTCACCAACATTTTCCTATTTTATAGCATAGATGGTTAGATAAATTGTTAGAGTTTTTCAAGGGAAGGGGGACATCTCGTACATCTAGTTGTTGCCTCCCTTTTATTATAAATAGATAGATCATTTGCTTTAGTAGGTTTGGATCGTTGAGCAAGGCTCCCTTATACTGTAATATTTTGATGAAGTAACTGTGATCTAGTGATGTACTGGACTTAAGACTTTTTGACTAATAGAAATCAGCTTCTCTTTCAGTCTATTTGATTCTAATGCTAAATTTTCATGCTTTGAATGATTCACATGAATGATTGTGGTGATGTTGTGATGGATGTTTGATCATTATGTTATCATGATGTTTATTTATCTTCCTTAGTTTCTCATTTCAAGAAGATCTTGTGTTAAGAAACTTTCCTCCTTAGGATCTTGCTGACTTGATGTTTACAGTAGCCCCTACACTTCTCTCATTCAAGTTTTCCCTCTATTCATACTTATTCCCAAACTACCGATTGAAATTATCCAAGACCTTAATTGTTGGTGTATGCTAGCCCTGTTATCTGATTTATAACATTATCACTTGAGTCCTTTTCCACTTGACCCTTTAAACACCCTTACATTCACTTATAACTTGATGGGTACTAGGCTTTCCTTCCATGAAATCTGAAGGTGACTCCTAGTGCTAACACAAACAAGGTCTCATGGTTGCAAAAATGACACCAGGTAATGGTAACTAAACAATGCCTCGTTGAATTTAAAATAGGAGTATATAGAGATGAAATATTGTGTGATGTGATTTCCATGGATGTATGTCATGTTTTGTTGAGAAGACCATGGAAGTTTGACAGAAATTTCATTTATGATGAGAGAAAAAATACTTACACCTTGGAGAAGAATGGTAGGATAGAAATGTTGTTTCCAATAGAGGAGAAGAAAGTAAAAGAAGAAGCCAACACAAGCATACTTCGCATGACTAGGAAGGAACTCCTGAGTGAGGTCAAGAAGGAACAGGAGATGCAGTTTGTTGTGGTGAGGAAACCCAGAGTCGTCCTTACAAGTACTTTGATGGATGATTTTGGATAATTTTGCTGACATACTAGTGTATGAGTTTCCTAACTCATTTCCACCCATCAGAAGTATCATCCATCATATTGATTTGATACCATGAGAAAGTCTACCAAACAAAGAATCATACAAATCAACACCTCAAGAGAATGAGGAGGTAAAGAACCAAGTCCAGGAACTGTTAGACAAGGGTTTGGTCAGAGAAAGATTGAGTCCATGTGCAATACCAACTATGTTGAGTCCAAAGAAGGATGGAGGATGTAGAATGTGTACAGACTCGAGATCCATTAACAAGATCACCATCAGGTATAGATTTCCTTTACCAAGAATGGATGACTTAATGGATTGTTTAACTGGAGAAAAATTATTTTCTAAGATAGATTTGAAAAGTGGATATCATCAGATAAGGATGAGCGAAGGTGATGAGTGGAAAATAGCCTTTAAGACAAATGAAGGGTTGTATGAGTGGATTGTTATATCATTTGTCTTAACAAATGCCCCAAGTACTTTTATGAGGTTGATGAATGAAATACTAAAAGATTTCATTGGCAATTTTGTAGTTGTATATCTGGATGATATACTGGTCTTTAGAAATACTAAAGAGGAGTATTTGAGACATATGACATTAGTGATGAGGAGACTATAGTAGGAGAAGTTGTTGATAAATATGAAGAAGTCCTCTTTTATGAAGACATAACTCATTTACTTGGGTTTTGTGATCTCTTCAAATGAATTGAAGATGGATCTAGAGAAGGTGAAAGCAATCAAACAATGGCCATCACCAAGGAGTATGTTTGAAGTAAGAAGCTTCCATGGATTAGAAAGTTTATACAAGAAGTTCATTAGATATTTCAGTGGAATTTGTGCACCAATGATGGATACAGTGAAGAAGAGGCACAAGTCTTTTAAATGGACAGAGGAGGCTGAGAGGAGCTTCAATAAATTGAAGGAGAAGATAACAGAATGACCAAATATGGTCTTACCAAATTTTGGAAAGACATTTCAAGTGAGATGTAATGCAAGTGGAGTTGCAATTGGAGCAGTCTTGAGCTAGGATAATAGGCCCATTGCATATTTCAGTGAGAATTTGAATGAGAATAAGAGAAATTACTCCACATATGATAAAGAATTTTATGCCATAATTCAAGCATTAAAGAAATGGAGGCACTACCTTGTTCCAAAGGAATTTGTCTTGTATAGCGATAACCAGGCTTTATAATTCATAACCAGAGAGGAAAATTTGAATCAAAGACATGCAAAGTGGATTGAGTTTATGCAGAATTTTACTTTTGTCATAAAACATATTTTTGGTAATGCTAACAAAGTTGTTGATGCATTGATCAGGAGATGTCTGATTCTGCAGGAATTTCAAGTCAAGACCTTGGGGTTTGAACACCTTAAGGATATGTATTGTGATGATCCAAATTTCAAGGAAGCATACAAAGCATGTGCAAATCATGTGTTGAGAGACAAGAGCCAATGGACAAAGTATATGATTCAAGAGGGATTGTTGTTCAATGGAAATCAATTGTGCATACCAAAATGCTCAATGAGGGATAACCTTTTGAAGGAAAAGCATAGTGGAGAATTGGCTGGACATTTCAACCATGATAAAACATTTTCATAGTTGAGCAGTGCATATTACTATCCAGGTATGAGAACAAAAGTGATAACTTTTGTAAACAAATGTAGAATCTACCAACATGAAAAAGTAAAAAGATAGAACATTGGATTGTATCAACTATTGGCAATACCAAAGAGGCCTTGGGATGAAATAAGAATGGATTTTGTATTGAGACTGCCAAGAACAAAAAGAGGATGTGATTCCTTATTTGTGGTGGTGGATAGATTTTCAATCATGGTACACTTTATTCCATGCCAGAAGACTAGTGATGCAACACATGTTGCAAATTTATTTTTCAAGGAAGTTTTTTGACTTCATAGATTACCCAAAAGTGTTGTCTCAGATAGAGATAAAAAAATTTGTTGGTCGTTTCTGGAGAACTGTTGGCACAGGGGCAGACCCAAGGTTCAATGCTCAAGAGTGCACCAACAAATCCCTAACTGCCATCCCTTTCAGCAACACCTATGAAGTAGATGAAGTCTCACCTGAGGTAGAGGCAGGGGTGGTTGCAGGACTCAGGTGTCTGCAACCTTAGCTAGGACACAGATCTATGATTATCTTACTTACAGTGCACTTAGAAGTAGTTATTCCTTAGTATACATTCATTGATATACTTCACAGAAGGCACAGAGAATCGCAGCTAATACTTATACTAAGAATGATTCAGTACTTATCCACAGAAATATAGGCTAGATTCAACAGATCAAGCACTAAGCATCTCATATATTAGATCTAATGTTCATTCATTCATCAACAACACATAGCATAAATAGATCTACTTAATCACATCAAGCACTTAGCCAAGAAAGAGATAAATACATAAGAGAGAAGCACAAAGCACTATACACACAGTTACCATGGTTTGCCACCACCCTGGGGCTACGTCCACAAAGTCTTCTTTATATTATCATGGTCAAGTAGTTACAACACAGAGTTCTAATGACCCTTACTTTGCATAGGACAGAAGATCTGTGCAGCCCTCTAGATCCTTCTTCCTTTCTCTTCAGACTATAACAACCTACACTTAGCTCTCCGATCTCATGCACAGAGCACTCTAAGATACATCTAATCACACAAATCCAATTACTAGCACTAAGTTTTCATTCATACATCACATAGATGTACTACCTTACTATCTCCTCTTATATTACTATCTACATTACCTATTTATAGATTACAAAATGGGCCTAAATGTGGGTAAACCCACAGGACAACATCCCTTTCCCGTTACATCAACCCAAAACCCTAAAGTGGACCCCAAAATAGGTCTTGCTTCCTTATTTTCTACTTTGCGTTGTGCTCCTTCCTTGGTAAGTTGTCACAGTCCAAAAAGTGGTCAAGTATGACCAAGTACTCTTAAACTTAGTCAAGGGCCAACAGGCCCCCAACACTTACATGTGACTCGTCCTGAGTCACTCAGGTCTGACCAATTCCTCTTTGAATGCCTCGAGCTTGGATTGAGCGGATTCGACTTGCTACAGTGCGACGGCCTCTTGGTCAGTAAATTACTAGATTACTATGTCATTGAGCAGTCCTTCCAGGTGTTGTTCAGTAGTGACGACACCATTTTTGATTTCATCTCCTTGACTTTCAAGTTCAGTGAATAGTTGGCATGCCTTCTCTTGGAGTGGTTGCAGTCATTGAGAGACCTCCATTACTTTACTTTGCAGCTTGTGTACTCATTGTTGGGTTCAGTGTTGCTCTGTGAACCTCTTCATTGATCTGACTGGGGTCACAGACTTCATCTGCGCTTGTATCACATCTGCATGTTTCTTTGCTTCATGGAGTTGTGCCTCCAATGTCTGCAATTCTGGATTCTCTACGAGGGTTTCATAGGTCTGGGCACTTCTGGTGCTTAGCTCCCTACATTCTAAAGCCAAGTTTTTAATTGGTCGACTGCACTTCGAGCAGTGGCCTCTCTTAGATCTCTTATCTCTTGGGGTGTCTCAGGCACGGTGCGGAGCTCCAGATCCATGATGCATTGTTGAAGTTGTTGGATTACTTCTTCTAGTTGGGTCACCTGTTGTGGAAGATGATCTTCCATCTTCACTTCTATGATTGTCACAAAGCACAGTGCCTTGTGAACTCTTTCTTGTGTTTCAAGTTTCTCTCCTAGCAACTGGTCCTTTCTCTGCTGTAACTGGGCTTTTTTCTCCTCCCATTTGGCTTGTAAGTCACGTTGTTCATGTTCTTCCTTTCTCCATTTCTCTTCATGTGCACTTTGTGCTTGCGCCAAAGCCTGGGTGGCTTTCGCTATGTCTTCTTGAGATTGTCAAAGGTGAGCTTTGACTTTCTCAATGATCTGGCATAACTGTGTGGGCCCATCGCTTGTTCCTAATAATTCCATAGTTAATGGCGTCATAGAAACTGCTTGGTTGGACTGAATATCCTGCTGCGCTTATTTGAATTCGCCTGTGATCCAGCAGAATAGTTCCTCCTACTTTGCTTCTTACTTTTCCGCAAGATCTAATGAAACATCATTCAGCGCGGAAATTAGCAAGTCAAAATCATCTGGGGTAAGCGTAGTCTTAAGCATGGTTTGGGTGGCCTTAGTTTTCTTTCTAGATGAGGGCCTCGGTGGGGTAATATTCTTTTTCTTAGAGGGATCTGCCTCGTCCCTAGGCGGGGTAACCTCACCTTTTCTCTATTCAACTTTTGTACCCCCTAGTTCTTCATCATCACTTCCCTTTACAGGTGAGAGCAAAGCAGTCTTCGTGGATGTGTTGTGGATATATTGAACTTCTACCTCCTTCTTAGTCTTGCGCGGTCCTAGTGTATCCGGCATAGCTTCAGGACTATCTACGTCAGACATCTATGTGGGGTCTATTGCAACAAGGAGGTATTTCGACCATTCCTTGGTAATCTCCTCTAGGTCATCTTCTTTCATCTTGTAATATGAATGGAGTTGTTGTTTGTGCTCGTTTGCACACGCTGTAATGTAGGTGAAGTGACGATCTATGTTGAATTTCATCAAAGGTTGAAACCTATGAAGAGTGTTGGGTGTAATGCGCAGTGTAGACTAAATGACATTCCTCAGCTGAGTGTAGTATGAATGGAAGACAGCATTGGACTACCATTGTTTGTTCATGTCGCTAGAGTACCACAACATACAGAACTTCGCGGCTAAGGGTTTGAAGGGTTCGATCTCTAGAAACATGTCTCCCTTGAGCAGTTCCCACGCGATGAAGGAGATGAGTATGAGAAACCAGCTAAAGTGGAACTCATACCCTTGGTCCTGCACTTGTCTATAGTCAAGATCTAGCTGATTTATAAGGTATTTCACCCAGTTCATTTGTAGTCCCTCTGTGCACTTCCCTACGAGGTCAACTACAAATCCTGTCACCTATGTAGGTCTGTTTTTTTGGACTAACTTGCCTTCGATTAGCTGGAAACCAAAGTGTACTGTTGCATTCTCAATGGAGGATACCTTGTAACCTTGCATGCCTTTCTCCATATCACCATATGTGTCTTTTATTCATTGAGTGAGAGCACGATCTGTGGTCTTTCCAAGGTAAAAGTCCTATGAGTCAGGGCTCTGCATGCTTATCCCAGTGATACGATTGATCAAAATCGGATCCACGATGATGCGCCAGTCCAACCATAGGTATCCTCCATGGTAGTAGGACAACAACAGTTGAATATAGGCATTTACTTCTTGATGCCTCCTGAAATGTGGAATCTTCATTACGTTGAGGAGGGTTGACTGTGCAAGGTTATGGGTCCATTGATGCGGTACAATCTTTGGGTTCTTTCCTTTTGTAATAGTGAAATACTTGTGTGGGGCTAGCATACTATATACCTTGCGATCTCCAAGGTTAAAATCACTAAATTTCAGCATGGTGAGCTTCTCCTGGTCAGCATGAACTACGTGCACCCCTTTCGAGAGGTACGCAGTGACTACAGCATAGTTGAAGTCTCTGGGTATAGAGTCTTGATTCACTGGTCCTCTTAGTGGTGGGATATATTTAGGCAAGATGCTTGGGATCATATTCACAGTGGCGAAGTCATTTCCTAGATTAGATCGTCTTTCCGAAGGCGGTCGGGATGGTCCTACTCGAGCAGTGGAGGGGGAAGTTGGTCGTATTCCCGAGGATGATACCTTTACACTTGTAGACATTCCACGTTATGACATGACTCTCTCAGCCATTAAATCAATTGGAACTTCTTCAAAACTTTTCTCAGCAACGCTGAGCTCGTTCGACATGCAAACTTGGGTCAGCTGGCTCAGTTGCAAAAGGAATTCAGAGATGGTAAGGAATAGTAAGTCAATGATCTCAGGGTAAGTAAATCTCAGGGTTCGTGCTCAGATTCTTAGTTAGCAAAAAGTATTCTTGGTGCGTGGCGCGACAGGTTAAGTAGGCAATCTCAACAACAGTCTGCTTGCAATGGACATGGGGCCTTCATTCACTCCGTTCTATTTGTTCTTGTGCTATCCAACGTGCTAGTGGTAACCCATAACTATTTTTCAATAGATTCGGAGCGGCGATCAAATGGGTATATCGGTTCCAATGGCTATATTGCTTCGTCATGGTGAAGTATTCTATGTCATTGTTATGATATCTCGACGAAGCTCCAATTCTGCAATTATTCTTGCTACGAAGTGTCCTCTAGAACCTCTTGTAACCCTAGAGTATTAGCCCTTTTCTTTATTAACTTCCTAGCCTTCTTCCCTATGAGTTTTGTCTCAGTAATTCTTTTACCATTATGATGTTTATCTTCTATGGTATTAGTTACTTCATGTTGTGGAAAATATTTCTTAGGGTTCCTTGATAATACTTCTTCTGTATCAAAAATATGTAACTTGATCTTTTATGGATCCTCAAGTGTTCTCTTAGCTTCGACATTGAAGGTACTAATATTAAATATCTGTGATCTAATTTTCTATTATTCAATCAAGTGTGTGATCCTTCTGGTCATAGAGTCTTTTAACTCTTTCTTCTTTTGTTCCAAAACTTTCTCTTCTTCTCTTCGTCCGACATGTTCTCTATCAATCCAGGATTTTCCTATGAGCATGGTAAATGGGGCGTTGTCTTCAACAAATTTAATGATCTCAAAGTCTTCCTCTGTCGAAGTTCCATTGACAGTCATAGGTATCCGGGTGAGCCTTCCACATAGGTTTACTAGCTTTCCTCTGAAGAAACTTGTTCCTCCTAGGGAAGGGATCATGGGAGGCTTCCCTATAGCTTCCCAAGTTCTTTCTGGCATAATGTTCACTTGCTATAGTCAATTTCAAAGTCCCCTATTCTTTCATCGATTTTCTCCTTTTCTTTGAAGATCTCTAATAGCCTAACATGTTGGTGGTCATTCAAGGTATCTTTCATCTATAGCAATATCTTTTCTGATTCTTTCTGGGTTTCTGCTATAATCTTGGTCTCTTTATCTCCCTTAGGTTTTGCTTGTTCCATATTCATCTTCTCAAGCCTAGAAATCATTCTAGGGCAATCCAATACTTCATGGTCCATAGCCTTACAACATAGGCAACTAGGTCTTCTCCCAGGGCATTCTTTAGCAAGATGTCCCAGTCATCTACAACTATAACAGAGGGTTAATCTTCTCATCCGTTTAGATGTTCTCCAACTCCTTCTATACTGTGCACCAGGATCATGGTGGTTAGTCTGTAAAAAACTTTTTCTAGGATCCTGCATCCACTTGTTAGTCCAGAAATTCTTTTGATGCATAGGTATAACATATATATCACTATATTTATCAAATCTATTCATATCAAACTTTATTTCATCTATTAATTCCCTAGTTTTGAAGCTAGGACAGAATCTATCAAACATACCTAGATCCATTCTTTAGAAACAAAAACAATTTCACTTATATTACTTCTGCGGAGCACAAAGCTTCTAGATATAAGACTTTTAACTATTTTTACCTTTATCAAGGCATAGATCTTACAGATCTTACCTTTTTCTTCACAAATCTGACTTATTTTCTTCAGATCTAACCTCTCTTTCTTTAGATATGACCTCTTTTCTTGGAACAAATCTTCACGGGTCAAACAGAACACTGCGCACTAGAGAAACAGATCTACGCACAGATCTTATTTCACACAAAGCTTCTTCTTCTTCAGTTCCCAGCAATCACAGTTCTAGGTCCCAGCGAGGAAACCATTTGTTGGCACAGGGGCATACCTAGGGTTCAATGCTCAATAGCGCACCAAAAAATACCTAACTACCGACCCTTTCGGCAACACGCATGAAGTAGATGAAGTCTCACCCGAGGTAGAAGTAGGGGTGGTTGCAGGACTCAGGTGTCTGCAACCTTAGCTGGGACATAGATCTATGATTATCTTTCTTACAGCGCACTTAGAAGAAGTTATTCCTTAGCATACATTCATTAATATACTTCACAGAAGGCATAAAGAATCACAGTGAATACTTATAATAAGAATGATTCAGTACTAATCCACAGAAATATAGGTTAGATTCAATAGATCAAGCACTAAGCATCTCATATATCAGATCTAATGTTCATTCATTCATCAACAGCACAGAGCATAACTAGATCTACTTAATCACATCAATAACTTAGACAAGAAAGAGATAAATACATAAGAGTGAAGCACAAAGCATTATACACACAGTTACCATTGTTCACCCCCACCCTGGGGCTATGTCCACAAAGTCTTCTTTATATTATCACGGTCAAGCAATTACAGCACAAAGCTCTAATGACCCTTACTTTACACAGGACAGAAGATCTGCACAGCTCGCTAGATCCTTATTCCTTGCTCTTCAGACTATAACAACCTACACTTAGCTCTCTGAGCTCATGCACAAAGCACTCTAAGATACATCCAATCACATAGATCCAATTACTAGAACTAATCTTTCATTCATACATCACATAGATGTACTACATTACTATCTCCTCCTATATTACTATCTACATTTCCTATTTATAGATTACAAAATGGGCCTAAACATGGGTAAACCCATGGGCCGACATCCCTTTCCCGTTACATCAACCCAAAACCCTAAAATAGACCCCAAAATATGTCTTGCTTCCTTATTTTCTACTTCATGTTGCCCTCCTTCCTTGGCAAGCTGTCATAGTCCCAAAAGTGGTCAAGTGTGACCAAGTACTCTTAAACTTGGTCAAGGGACAACAAGAACACTGTGGAAGAAGTTGGGGATAGATTTGTCCTTTAGCTCAGCTTGTCACCCTAAACCATATGGACAGACTGAGGTGGTGAATAGAAGTTTGGGAAACTTATTGAGGAGTCTGGTTACTAAGCATTATATTTAGTGGGATCAAATTCTTCCACAAGAAGAATTTGCATGCAATGATTCACCAAACAGGAGAACTGGGAATATCCCATTCCAAATACTATATGGAATGTAGCCAAGAGGAGTAACTGAGTTGAGAGACTTGGAACAGATTGATATCAGAAGCGATGGAGCAGAATATTTTGCTGCATAAATGAAGAAGCTCCATAGCTAGATCAGAGAGTAGTTGCAAAACTCTAGCCAAGAGTGCAAGCGCATAGTTGTTCAACATCACAGAGAGCTTCAATTTGAAGTAGGAGATCAGGTTTTGGCACATCTCAAGAAAGAAAGGTTTCCAAGGGGAACATATAACAAGTTGAAGATGAAGAATATGGGGCCATGTAATATCTTAAGGAAGTTTTATGCAAATTCCTATGAGATTGAGCTACCAAATGATATGAGCATATCGCCCATATTCAACATATCAGACATGTATCCTTACATGGAAGATGACACAGAGAGATCAGAAGATCAAGAGAATATTCAATGGGAAAAGAAAATGTATGTAGTAGAAAATCCACAGATGGAGAAGATCGTTGATCATAGGATTGGCAAGAAGACCAGGAGAAAGACCTATTTTAAATATTTGATCAAGAGGAAGGGACACCC
>WSFP011499382.1:0-13940 GCA_009831015.1 Picea engelmannii | reverse complement strand
GCCTTTCCCCATACTTTCATCATTGACAGCAGCACAGGGGGAGCTAGACAGTGGCAGGGGACATGGAGAGTTGCTAGGTTGAGACCACCTAACAGGAGTGTCTTGATTGCCTACAGCAGGATAGGGGTGGATCATCAAGGGCAGAGAGTTGAGGCCCTAGGTGTGATGGAGAGTATCCTAGGCCATGGGATAGAGGATATCTCAGAGGTTGCAACATATTCAGACTCTCATTGGGATGAGGGTGGAGGGCTTTCGACAGTTACCAGTAGGGCACATCAGCAGTTAGTGGGGATTGGAAGTGATGAACTTCCAAATTTGACATGGGATCCGAGAGTCCATTAGGTCTATAGTTTGTTTCATCTTATGAGGATCCAGGAGTGGAGGATCTAGTATGGATACTTTGAGCAGACAGTCATGATCAGAGTAGTGCATCATCAGCATGATGGTCCCTATCAGAGACAACCATGGGACCCTGAGATTACAGGGCTAGGCATTTCATTGACTGATGGAGACGAGCGGACCTTTGCAGGGGGAAGTCCCTTTGATTTTCCATTGAGTTTCAACATTGGGGAGAACACATCACTGGATGGTGATTCGTTGAGGTCTTGTAGTACCTCACTATGGCAGCAGCATGTTCAGTCGGTGGGGGTCGTGTTGGGTTTGGTATGGTCTGGTAGGATAGACTCATTTCGGGTTGAGGTCGTGTGTTATTTGCAGAAGACTCATGGTGTTGATATGTTACAAAACTATACTCCACAAGACATTGCACTTCACATCTTGATATGGGATACAGAGATTGGAGTGCTTGGTAGTTCAGTGTCTAATGGAGTTGAGTTTCTAGTAGAGTGGTTGCTTGGGGAGTTGACTGAGATTCTTTGGCCATTGATCATTCTACTCATCATGAGCATTTGGGTGTCATGCGTGGTGAGCACTTGGAGAGGCCCCATCTTAAGGGGAGTCAACTTTGTGTCACAGAGGTGGATATGGGACCCCGGTATCATATGCAGATTGATTCATTTATTGCTTGAGGACAAGCAATATTCCAGCAGGGAGGATTGTAATGTCCCCATTTTTTAACATTATTACATTACAGAGTGTTATGCCTACCAGAGTAGCCAGATAGGGGTGACAGAAAGTTCAGGAGATATTGAGGGGTTTTAATGCATCATCAGGATCCATTCCGCACAGTTTAGCTTTGGTTACGTTGCATTCCAACAATTTTCGTAATTTTGAGTTATTATGGGTCATATCTTAATTAAATTCACTAAGAAGGTCATAATGGGCATATTATTTGGAGAAACCTCTTAGTGTAATAGTTCATCGGAATCGAGAGGAAGAGCATTACAAGATAAGATGATGAGAAGTGACTTTCAGTGGTCGGGGAAGCCATAAGGATGGATAAATCACTTTTTTGAGGTAAAATGGTTAATTAATTAATTAAGTGATTTAATCAAGGAATTATAAAATAAGGTAAACGTCATTTGGAGGGAAAAGGTCAACAACGAATTAGGGTTTCGGGAAGCTATAAAGGAAGGGTAAAGAAACCTAATTCATCATTATGTAGATTTTGACTTGTCATTGAGGAGAGAGGCGCATCTCAGGAGATATAGTTTAGTGGATTCCAGGAGGAAGACACCAATTGGCTGATTTCGGTGTTGAGAGACACACCCTAGTCATCGGGGAGATCACACAAGTCTTCCATCATTCTTCGGAAGAAGTTACACAGGTTCCAGCAGCAAGGGCGCACTTATTCAGGGTGAAGGCACAGCTTCTGAGGAGGTTCCATGGATCGACTTGTCCCATCCGGGGAGAGTTCAGAGATTCCCCTCTGACCCAATTTAGAGGAAGGCAAGGCGCATCGTTTGCCTGGTTCCTTGTCAAATTCCGACGGAGGAATCATCTGGGGCGCATTTTCCAGACATTGGGAGTGCGGCACTTTGGGTGTTCCCGAGCGATCATCAGATCAGATCCAGGGAAACCCTTTCGACCCATTTCACAGTAGGCCAAGGCGATCATTTTGAGACACACCTCAGCCAATTCCGACGGTGGAATCACTAGGGCGCAGTTTCCAGTGGTAGAGGGGCGCATTCCCCCAGGGGGATCCATCACGGGTCCAGACACACCACCAAAAGGATCAGTCAGTCACTAGGACTGAGAGGTAGAGCAGGGCGCACCATTTGGGACAGTTTCCAGGCCATTCCAAGAGGTTTAGCCACCAGGGCAAACTTTCCGGACTTACAGCAGTAACCGTCCGAGCTACCATAGTTCCAACTCATCCATTGATCCCGCAGTGCTCATCTATTATCGAGTATTATCATTTAATTTCTTATTGTATTCCAGCTAAGATCCTTCTGACATTTTCTCTAGCCGAGTGATTCATTTTTATACAGCCACATTCGACATTTGTACTCGGCAAAGATATCATAATATAAACTTTGCAGTCTTTTGTCGCATTTGCTATTTGTATGATCATTTATATGTTGTAAACAATTAATCCTACACACACATTAGCAGAGTTTCCTAGACTAGCCAAGTCAAGAACATTACACTTCGGTAGGTTCTCAGCAAATTTCAAAACAAATGGACAACTTCTAAAGAGGCCACACATTCTTCATTAACCTACTTTCAATAAACCCTAATAAAACGGGCATTCAACAACTGCCCACAATACCTTTAAGGCACTGGTTTTATGGTTACATCTTTATGTCTATGAGCAGTATTTCATTCTAAATGTGATTGTCTAATAATTGTATAAATCTTGCAGATATTGTATCCTTACTTTATTCTGCATGTATCTTTATTGATTAGACATATGTGCTATTTGATTATCTTATCTAACGAATGAATATGTTGAATGCTTCATGTTTTATTCTACAATAAACTCCTAGAGTGGTTTCTTAGCTTAGAGTAGCTTAAAAGCCTTAGTATTTTTGTTAGGGACTACCCCCCCTTGGCTTCGCTAGGAGTTGGCCTAGACGGAGGAGTCCAGAATCAGGTGACAGCACCTTGACTCAAGATTTGCCCCCAAGGACACATTGAGTGGATTGAAGATTTCTTCCATGTTAGCCCAAGTGTGTATAAAGGCRGCAATAGAACACACACTCACACACTTCTCTTGTGCATCTTGGAGCRCATAAGAAGGTCTAGCACACAAGTCTTGGAGACTGGTTCTTTTGGTGTTTTGGTCTTGGTCTTTCTTGGAGAGCTATAGCTCATCATTGTACTGGTTGAAGGAATCTATATTGAGGATTTTGGTTGCTGGGTTTTCTCCCCCACGAGGGTTTCCCAAGATAATCTTTGTTTTCTATTGTATCTGTGATTGTCTATCTTTCAGAGATCCTACTACAGTTGCTATTGGATTAAGTAATTGTAATTGTGTAACTAGAAAATTTAAAATTTCAACATGGTATCAGAGTAGGCCTGAATAGAGGCCAGTTGCAGATCTAGAAGCCTAAAAGGGAACCGTTTTCAGTCTAGAGATAGTTGTCGGACAAACCAAGACCAAAAAAATGATCAATCCATCATGCTGCAAAAAATCAAGTTATGAAGAGGCTGCAGAAAATCAAGTATGGAAAGATGCCATGGCAGAGGAATACCATTCCATTATGCAAAATGATGTTTGGGTTGTGGTTCCCAGACCAAAGGAAAAATCTGTGGTGAGTTCGAAATGGATCTACAAGACGAAACACGCAGTTGATGGCAGTATTGAAAAATATAAGGCAAGATTTGTGGCCCGAGGTTTCCTTCGAAAGGAAGGGATTGACTATGAAGAAACTTTTTCTCCCGTAGCAAGATATACCTCGAACAGGACTATACTTTCAATGGTTGCTATGATGAAATGGAAGGTGCACCAAATGGATGTGAAGACAGCCTTCTTGAAAGGTGAAATAAAAGAGGAAGTTTATGTGGAGCAACCACTTGGATTCGAGGCACATGACAGGGAGACTCATGTGTGCAGATTAAAGAAGGATTTATATGGATTGAAGCAGGCACCCAGAGCATGGTATGGTAGGATTGACAAATTTTTGATGAGCTTGGGTTTTACCAAGAGCAATGCAAATCCTAACCTTTACTTTAAGGTTGAGGATGGTGAACCGGTGATTCTACTGCTGCATGTAGATGACATGTTTCTAACAGGTGCGGAAAAGCTCATCATTGAATGTAAGAGAAAATTGACTGCAGAATTCAAGATGAAAGATTTAGGAATGATGCACTACTTCTTGGGACTAGAAGTTTGGCAGAAATCAAATGGGATTTTCCTAAATCAAGGAAAGTATGTTGTGGAAATCTTGAAGAGGTTCAAGATGTTGGACTATAAGGCCATGGTTACCCCGATGGTATCAAATCTTAAGTTGTTGCAAGATACAACTTCAGAGATTATGGATTCTACCTTATACTGGAAGATAGTAGGCTCGTTGATGTATTTGACGAACACAAGACCGAATATATGTTTTGTTGTGAACACCCTGAGTCAGCATTTGGAGCAGCCCAGACAAGTTCATTTGGTTGCAGCAAAACATGTGTTGAGGTACCTTAAGGGTACTCTAGATCATGGTCTTTGGTATAGATATGACCATGAGTTTGGATTGTATGGATACTCAGATTTAGATTGGGTCGGCAGTATTCCAGATCGGAAAAGCACTTTCGGATACTGTTTCAATCTTTGCTCCAGTATGGTCTCGTGGAGCAACAGAAAGAAGTCATGTGTGGCACTCAGTACGGCTGAAGTTGAGTATCTAGCAGCATGTGCAGCGAGCAAAGAAGCAGTATGGCTTCGAAAGTTGTTGTCTGGGTTATTTGGTCTTGGATTAGAGGCAACTTGCATTTGGTGTGACAACTAGAGTTGCATGAAGTTGTCATAGAACCCGGTGTTCCATGACAAGTCGAAGCATATTGAGATCAGATACTACTATATCATGGATATGGTATAGAGGGGAACTGTGAGGCTCCAGTTCGTGACTACCGAGGATCAGGTTGCGAATGTGTTCACCAAGCCGTTGTCGAGGACGAAGTTCGAGTACTTCAAGGACAAGCTTGGTGTGGTCCCTATTCAAAGGGAGTGACAGGTGGAACTCATCCAGCAAGAAAAAGGGATGGCACTGAGTATGGAAAAATCTCATCCAGCAAGAAAAAGGGTTGGCACTGAGTCTGGTGGGTCTCATCCAGCATGAAAAAGGGTTTCCACTGAGACAGGAGTGCACATGATCAGGTATTGATGCATCGCAGGGAGTGGATGTCCTAGGGACATGTTGTAGCTATTGAGAGCTACCCACAGACCTTGGTTGCATGGGGTGAAGTCATGTTGCACTATGGATATCTGAGGATGTATAGATTCACATGTTCAATAGTCAATGGATGTGAGCTCGTGTGGTATCAGACTTGGAGTATGTGTCTGGAAAGAATACCTTCCTAATTAAGAGGGAGTGTTAATATTTTTGGTGTAACTACGAAAGATATTCTTGTATATTTGTTTTAGTCAAACCTTTAAAAGGTTATTATAATTATACTGTACAAGTCCGCTCAAAAGAAATTATTATATTATTGGTATTTTACTTATAATTGTAAAAAGCCCCATTGTGGCTAGTCGGCCCTGTTTTATGGGTTAGTTAGGTCAAGAGTCATGTCTCTTCAAGAGACATTGTTGTGTATAAATAGAGGATAGGTTCCTCTCATTTCGACACACACACACACACACTTCTCTTGTGCATCTTGGAGCGCATAAGAAGGTATAGCGCACAACTCTTGGAAACTGGTTCTTTTGGCGTTTTGGTCTTGGTCTTTCTTGGAGAGCTATAGCGCATCATTGTACTGGTTGAAGGAATCTATATTCATGATTTTGGTTGTTGTGTTTTCTCCCCCACGAGGGTTTCCCAAGATAATCTGTGTTCTATTGTATCTGTGATTGACTATCTTTCAGTGATCCTAATACAGTTGCTATTGGATTAAGTAATTGTAATTGTGTAACTAGAAAATTTAAAATTTCAACAGTGATGAGTGGCGAGATTCTACATATAGCAGGAGAGAGGATGGGAAAGCCATTGTCAAATTGGTGTACAGCGACTCCTTCTGGGAAGGAGTGGTAGAAGTGTGCTCAGTGAGTGAACCTTTGGTAAAGGTTCTGAAATTGGTTGATAGCGATAAGCCCGCAATGGGCCATTTGTATGAGGCCATGGATAGGGCCAAGAAGCTATCCAGGCTTATTATGTGTGCAAGGGTAGCCACGGGTGTCGTAGACAGATGCTATTATGGGATTTGATTGATACTCGATGGACCGGGATGCTCCATCAACCCATTCATGTGAAGAAATTTGAGGATCCTAAGGCTGCCCAACACGCCTGTCATGTGACCTCTTGTTGGGCACTAAGTTCAAGATACTTTCAAACTCTTTTCTCACTATTTTTAGGACTGTTTTCTCGCTGTCCAAAACAACCAACAAATCTGAACTTTACCCTGTTCAAAACTGCCCCTTAGGAAGTGATTTAATGTCTCTTTGAAGCTACTCTTAAATGGGTTTCAATAGGAAGTTTTGTTGTCCATTGTTAGCACATTCATCATACTTCAAAACAGAAAATACCCTCTAGGATATTTAACACCTACTATGTTGAAAGTAAATAAGCAAACCATGACAATTTAACAAGTGTTTTTGGTCAACATGACCCTGGAAAACCCCCATGGGAAAAACTAGTAAGAAGAGAAAATGTATTATGGAGATCTCAAGCTAAAATAGCAAAAAGAAACAATAACAAAGGAACCTGGTACAATATCCAACTCCTTCTTGAGCTTGGCTTGGAGTTCCTTTGAAAATGCGCCCTCCTTGGGATTTGCGCCCCTCTAGGATCAATGTGCCATCTTCCTTTCCTTGCCTTCTTTCTTTGGACAAAGTGCCCAAGTCTCTTGTGTGCCCCTTGCCAATGCTTGCCTTGCTCTAGCTTGCCTTTGCCTTTGCCTTGCCTTGTGCCCTTGCCTGCTAGAAGTGCACCCATACTCCAAGAGTGTGCCCTCACTCAAGCTTGCGCCCTACTCCTCAAGCCTTGCGCCCTTAGCATCTCACCAAGATCGCCCTCAAGTCTCTTGCACCCTTCTCCTCTCAAGAAGTGCACCTCTCTTCTTCTCCAAGTTTTTCCCTCTTCTCTTCACCCAAATCACTCAAGTGAACAATGAATCTCGTTTTCCCTCCTTTGCCTCCTTTAGCCTTGTTATCGCACAATCTGTACTTGCCCAAAGCCTAAAGGCAAGTAGGCCGAGATTGGCATAACACGAGGGTAATCCAGTCACTGTCACACCAACAGGATACCCTTTTCTATTTAGGAGGAAAAACCTTCTCCAAGAGAGACGTCCCTAGACCTAGTGGGTTGATGAAGGGAAAGAAATGATAAGTAAACTACCCCTCTCTCTAGGTCACTCAAGTCAAGTTCAAGTCTTGAAGGATGAAGCAAAAGAAATATAAAGTGTACCTGCCCCTTACCAATACAACAGCAAGTGTTAAAGGAAATAACAAATGATAACGATGCTTCAACAAGACAATAAAC
Source organism: Picea engelmannii (assembly GCA_009831015.1). Taxonomy (NCBI): domain Eukaryota; kingdom Viridiplantae; phylum Streptophyta; class Pinopsida; order Pinales; family Pinaceae; genus Picea; species Picea engelmannii. The sequence continues at coordinate 6,411 of WSFP011499382.1, read as the reverse complement.
TTGTGAATATATGTTGATTGTCTATGTATGTAACAAATGACAAGTAGATGATAGCAATAAGTAAATGATAACAAATGCAAATTTGTATCAACAGGAACGCACTTGTGCGGACAATGTCAACAAGCATTTAAAGCATCAATGATAATACTTTGTCTTTATGTTAGTTCTCTAAATATATCAACCAGAAATTGGAAGTCACGTCCCCCACGTTTCCCATGTCCCCGAGATGGGGGGAATCCAGGGGGGACGTTTTCCCACGTCCCCTTTTTGGGGAGATGCGGGGGGACGCAACTCCCCAAGGTGGGGAACGAGTCTCCCCAAAAGGGAGACTCCTGAACATCCCCCCAAATTTTTTTTGCCTAATAAGACCAAAACAAAAAAAATTAAAAAACAAATATATATAAAAAAATAAAAATAAAAAACACAATCAATTTATTAAATAATAAATTTTAAAGACAATAACTTATAATTTAAAACAATAAATATTAAAACAAAATAACTTATAATTTATCATATGCCATCTTATAACTTATGTCGATTATATAATTTTATAAATTTTAAAATACAATTAATTAATAAGTATTTTGCTTAGTACTAATTAATTAGATTCTAGAATGATGAATGATGAATTTAATTTTTAAATCAATGTATCAATATTTATTATTTTACTATTTATGTTTCAACTTTCATTTATGATTTATGAATCAATGTATTTCATTACTGAATTTGAATTGAATTTTGAATCATGTTTAATAGTTTATATCATTTACAAATTTGAATTTTCAATTTACTAATTTAGTAGTATTTAGTATTTTAGTATTTACAAATGAATTTGCATGAGATGAACATTGAATTGTTTTGTTGAGATTTATCATATTATCATTATTATTTTTATTTTTAAAATTTTTGTTTTTAAAATTTTATTTTTTATATTTTTTATATTATATATGTGATGTGATGTTCCCCCATCCCCCATTTCCCAAAAATCCCTAAAATTTCGGGGTACTTCCACACGTCCCCCCTGCGCGTCTCCCCGCTCTTGTGTCCCCCCATCCCAAAGTCTTGGTGGAACATTGGTTTTCTTCCCTTGTTGAGAAGGGTTTCCCAGGATACTTCTTGTGTACTTGTGCATGGTGTTTCTTCTTGTGATCTTGGTTGCTGCGACAAAATTGTGTATGGTTTAAGTAAAATGCTAAAATGGAATGAACTTCATGCTTAAGCCTAGTTGATTGAAAAATGAATAGGTGGTTGGTAGGCTAATATAGACTGCAAACAATGGTTGTAACAATGAATTATCAACAGTAATTAAGTGGTTGTTAGTATCTCTAAGCTAGGTTAGTTAACTAGTTAAAGTTAGTAGGGTAATCAAGTAGAAAACGGTTTGGAGTTTGAGTTTGAAGATACTTGTCAAAGAGTGAGGTTTGACTAGTGCCTTTCTAAGGGTATTGGAGTCAAGTAGGCGGCTTCCTTCAAGGCTGCTAACAAGTGATTTTACACATAATCCAAGAGGGAGAAAGACCTAGGAGTAGCAACTTAAGTCCTCCTAGGTTTGACCTTAAGAAGTGAGGAAGCTAGGGTGTAGGCACTTCTAGGCCCTAGCACCTCCTTCTTCTTGGATTTTTATGGATGAAAGGTACTTTGCACAATAACTAAGTATAAACCTCTAGAGAGCTAGCACTTTAGGGCCCTAGGGTTTCACTAGTTACTAGATCAATTCAATAAAGCTAGGCAAATGAAAAGCAAGAAAGTTAGCACTTTAAGTTTCTTACTTCAAGCATTAATTAAAACATGCAATTTCATAATCTTCTATGAGCAAGCAAACCATTACCATAACCATTTACAATGAGAAAGTAAAAATCTACTTACTTGCACCAAGAATAATCATGTAAAGCCATGCAAGATTGCCACAAAACTTCATAAAATTTGTCCAAGTGCCAAAAACAAGCCTTAAAAGAGTAGTGCCCTCCTTATTTCAGCTAATAACCCTTAGTAGGGAGAAAATTTCAGACCTCCATTCTCCCAACTGAGAGTTATGATGAAAATGAATGTCACTTTATCTTTATTTATACCAAAATTTGACCTTTAATTATTTTAGGTCAAAATATCAGGGCCGATCTGACCAATTTAATACAAAATTACAATTTTACCAAAATAAATTCAATTTGCATCTAAATAGGCCACCAAAGGTGACGTCATGCCCTCCCAGGGTGACGTTGGGCCTCAAGTGTGGGACGTTGGGCAAAGGATATGAAACATTGGGCCTCCAAAGGCCTTAAATTTGCCCACACGTGCCAATAGCCTCATGAATGCCTCAAAGGTGACAACCCCAGCTGACAAGTGAGATCGAGGGTTGCAGAGGTGACGTCCAAGGCCTCCCAAGGCCAACGTTTAGGTGGAAGGAGCATGAGACCTTAGGTCTAGGTCTTCCACAGTGCCTCTAAAGGAAACGTCCTTCCTTCATTTGGTGCAAGTCTTCAGTCTCTTCTTACCCCTGGGTGGGCTTTCAACATCCATTTGTGGTCTTTGAGCCCCCATGAAGGTCCAAGCTAATCATTCCCTCATGTCTACCTGTCCATCGAGCAAGGTCTTGCAGAAACAAGTACACCCTCCAGGGGTTCATAAGTCACAAGGATCATAGCATGTAAATCCCATCCAATAATTAAATTACCCAAACATGTGCATCAAACCCCCTTTAACCCCAAACAAATGCTCAAAGACGTTATGCAATTTGACAAGTTAGGTTTGGAGAGGGTCACAGGGTGTCCTATTGGGATAACCTCTCTTAAGTTTGGGGTGTTTCCCAGGTGGAGCCTAGTCCAAGTCATGTAATTGTATGAGGTTGCATGGGGTAAATATTTGGGCATGGGGTGCATGTGATAACAAGGAAATGTAGAGTCTTACCTATGGGTGCCTTTGTGGAGGGTGAGTTGCACCTTGTCATGGATGCAATTGTTTCCTAGCCCGTTCATTGTCATTTATTCTTAGCTTTATTTCTTTTGATCTTTAGCTCTTGTGCTACAAGGGAAAAGTTGAGGTCCACTGTCTTGGCTTGATGACCGGAGATGACAGCGTTATCCACAAACATTTCATGGAAATGAGAAGGTTGGCTCGTAATGAGTCCCCCTTTCTCTTGGCTATGCCACCAAGAGCCACCACCCTGGTTTGGTGACCAGATAGGTGGTAATGTCATACCACTACATGCCCATGGTCATAATAGGTCGGCTCGTGATAAGACCTCCTAACCATCAACTAGTACCTTGAGTGTTTATGTTATCTTGTAGGTCCCCTTTTCTTATTGAGAAGCCTTTCACTGCTTTCTAAGGGGATCCTTGGGCGAAGCATCTCGAAGATTTCAGATTTGGATTTCAGCTCTTGCCAGCTACGTTTACCCTCTGGTCCTTTAGCCCCTCCTTCCCACAAGGTAAGGTACAACCATTCCTATTGTAGCCAATCACAATGCCAAAACAAGGAAAGGGGAGATGGAAGGAATAAAGATGGAAAGCGGTAAGTATGGAAGGAACGGATGATGACTCTTCAAAGATCCACCCAATAGCAACCCATCCTAAAGGGAAATCAACTTACTAGGGCACTGTGTCACCCTTCTAGGTTTGAACGAGGCAAAGAGCATAAGTTCCAAGCAAACGTCATGAAATGAAGAAGGATTCAATACAAAATGTTCAAGTGCTTCAAAAATCAGAGTGATACATACCATGATACCCGGACTCATTACCTCATGGAGCAAGACTCACTGCTACTTCTAGACCAGGTTGGTGTAATGGATATTATTGTTGGTGATATGTGGACTGCATTGAAGAAAAGAGGGGCCCTCAGGGGCCATGCTTAAGTCGTCTGGCTCTCGATACTCCATCTCTAGGACCTGTGGGCCTCGAGACATGATCTCCTTAGTTATCCCTAGGCTAGGGGATAACAAGCCTCATCTCAAGGTTAACATAGAAAACCAGGTGCCCAGATTAGATCTAAGTCTTTCTCCAAAATGAATGGATGTTATTAGATCTCATAATTCACTTAAGTTTCCATAGTTTACTTTATGTTCATTAATTCACACTTAAGTTAATTAATGTCACTTTATGACTTAAGTGAATAAAGTCACTTAGACTTAAGTGAATAAAGTGAAAGTGAATTACAACATAAAGTACAAGTATGAGGGTCAAACTTTCCCCCTTTTGTTTAGAGACTCACAAACACAAGGGGGCCACTTTCCAAGGTACCCAAATCTCAACATCATGCAACAACAATTTTTCTCAACCTTGCATTTTCCTACAAATGCAACTTTGATTTTGATGGCGAGTTGATGGGAGGGCTCGATACTTGTCTTCAGAGGATGGTACCTAATGTCGCGATTTGCATCGACATTAATCACGAGATAGAGATGTATCGGGATGGTACTGAACTATTTGGCTATGAAGATGTTGTTGCAAAGACGATTTTGATGCCACGTAAGTCATTAGAATTTAGAAGATAGTTCAACTTAGAATTTTATATTTTTAAAATTCAATTATGTGTTTTAAAATTTATTTTAAAGTTTAATTATGTTTTATTTATGTTCTCTTTCTTTCTTATTTGTTGTAGATGTTTGGTAACGAAACTATGGTGCGAGGGCACCAAATTTATATGGATTTTCCATCAGAATCCTGAGTCAAACATGTACCTCTTCGGGATGTGAGCGCAATTGGAGTGTATTTGAAAAAATACACTCAAAGAAACACACCAGGTTAGAACTTATCAACAATAACATTTATTGTAATTTATGAGTCTATAACCCTCTAATATTATGACCCTCAAAAGTTAAAAATCATTAAAAAAATTATGACCCTCTTACAAGTTGGAGTTCTCACGTCTCAATGACTTGGTGTATGTCCATTACAATCTATGACTATGGTTGAAGCAAATGGATAGAACATTGGATGTGGGTGCCATTTCCTTGGACAATATTGATGTATTGTCTAAGTGGAGGGTGGACGCTGAGATGCCTATCATGGAAGAGGCACCCGCATGGTTAGAGGAGGAACCCGAACAACAACAGAACCTGGAGGAGCAACAGGGGGAGCGGGAGGAGGAGGAGGCGCATCTTGAAGACATCATGGAGGGTGATGTGCTAGCATCAGCACAACCTTCTACACTTATTGATACACCAGTCGCCATCCACTATCAGACTCAGAGCCTTCAACTATCAAGGGCAGGCCTGACAAACAACCCATTATCTTTTCCCGTAAAAGGGGGAGAGGGCATTGATATTAGATAGCGAGCTTCTTTTTCATTTGTCATTGAATCTACCTCATGATGATGAGATACATTTATAATTATATATGTGATGTCATTTTGTATTGGTTCTAACTTCTAGCCCTTCAGGATTCAGTATCGCCATTGATGTATAATTTTTTATTTGGCATACACTACATATATATATCAATGATTTATCCATATTTATGCGCCAATGTGTTTATCTAATGTTGTTGTTGCTTTATATGTTTAAACTTTTGAAAAAAATGAATATATTTTGTATTTTTAATGTTTGTCATAGTATTCTAATTTCTTGTTGAATTTTTCCGAAACGATTTTATCCGAATCCTTGTCGACTTTTTCAACAATGATACAAACCCGCCACGCTTGGTTATCGGGGGATTACCCCCATCCTGTCACCCCCAAAGACCGAAAATGAATCTGATTCCAGTAATGCCAATAATGGCCAATGTAGTTGTTGGGCCAATAAAGTACCTCATTCACTAAGCAAGCTAGGAAAAAGGGCTAGGCAAATAGACTTTCGGGTGTGTTAACCCCTAGATTTGATCACTTGCAAGTCTTGAGGGTTAAGGGCCAGCATATTCCATTTGGATGGTATTCAGACATTACTTACAGAGATAGTTTTGCTTGAGGCAGGGTTGTTTCCCATCAGGTATAGGATGGGTTTAGTGATGTGTTCCTAATTCAAAGATAGACTTTCACGGGTTTTCTTCAAGTTGGAGAGAGTTATTATTTTTAGTAATACTCCAACATTTTAGGAGACAAAGTTCCAAGGTGTGCATGTCAGAGATGATGATATATTTGGGATCCTTGCGAAATTTTGAGTTCGATGAGCTACTTTCAGGCAACATGCAAGGACTTTCTACTTTTGCAGTAGCTTGCATGTTCATTCTGACCACGTATTCGAATTCCTTGTAGAAAACTGAGTCTGAGGAGCCTAATTTCATTGACATGCAAGCACCTTCTATTTTTAGCAGTATGCCATGCAGGGTGCCACGTGGCATCTATGTAGAGTTGACATTTGGCAATTTCTGGATGTGGCATGTGGCAGTCCTTGGAGCTGACACGTGGCAGTATTTATTGTGACACGTGGCAGCTTCTGGGTGTGACAAGTGGCAGATCTAAGGTGGAAGCATGAGATTGGGTTGA
>WSFP011499379.1:0-14009 GCA_009831015.1 Picea engelmannii | reverse complement strand
CATGTATGAATTTAAGCTTCCATATTGTTGAGTTACCCATGCATGTTTATTTCATTTATTTATTATTCGATTCCCATTAGTTTTACAACAACTTGTATAAATACACAGAAATGAATATAGTAACGTCTTTAGACAATGGACATGACTTTACATTAATGATATAATTAATAATTAATGGACTTTGTAATATACAATAATGTATATTACAAGTCATCCCTTCCTGAAATTCTTCGTCCTTGAAGCATGGGTAAATACTAACACTTGGATCTAAACTCCTCATTTTCTTTACGGTGCCATGAACAATGTGCATGTGTTGAGTTGTAATCACAAATTCACCATGTACAAATTCACTGTAGTCCCAGATAAAGAAAAACAGAACAATTGTCTTCCCGCAAGATATGTTCTTGGAACACTTCTCGTCTTTTTATGATCCACATCCAAATTAAACACACAGAGTCTACTGTGACCCTCACTTTCATCAAATCTCATATCATTGTATTTGATCAACAAATGTCTAATGTAAATATGTTTAAGAATCCCATCATTAACAAATATGTCGATTTAAATGTATGATGGGAACTGCTCCCACTCATCAAAGTGTCCATTAATATTAATAATAGAATAAACATTGCATAGTCCATTAGGATAAAGATTATCATAATCAGGTTTGAAGACAAACACTAAATTCTTTGAAACAATCCCTAAGTTTCCTAATGATCTGCTATTATCTTTTCAACTCTAACATTTTTGATGTGTGATAAATCCTTGCATAGAATATTTCTCATTTCCCATTCTAAGAATATCAGATATCAATGTATCTATAGTGGAATTTTCCATTATATCACCACCAGATGTGATTTTCTTTTTCCTAACCAAGCTTGAACCATTTCTATCAAAATTTCCTCCTACATATGGATCAGTGTTCTTTGAATGAGAGATCTTAACTTTCACCCCTTATTTTATGTCCTCCATGCAATTGGTTCAAGAAGGGACACCAATCATGTGCTCTAAAAATACTGTCCAAACTTCCTCATTAATTTATCAGATTGCTTCATTCTTGTTCATACTTCTTCAAAAGAATATTTGATGATTTTGTACAAGTATTCATAAATGGTAGGGTCAGGATAGTTGTATTTCAAATGATGAATTAAGGATATTCTATTCCCAGTTGCAATAGAAATAAACATGTCATCCTCTTTACTTTTCTTCTCATTCATATCTTTAATCTCATTTAAGAGAGATTTGACACTCACTCTTTTTTTGTCATGTTGCTTAAAACAGAAGCTCTTGTGATCAAGATATTTATGGTAGTTCTTTGCATAAACGTTAGCCCACACGTTTTTCATGTCATCACAACACCTGGACCATTCATCTTTATTTTGTTGAAGATGAGTCAACATCACTGGTAAGGAAGCAACTGGTTCTTTCCATAAAATATCAAGTACGTCAAGTCCATGATCCCCATAAATGAAATCAATGCATCATAAATTTATAGTTGTCAAGCGGTCTTCCATTTGGATGGAAGCATATCACTTGATTGAACTATCTTGCATCTTTTCCAACAACTCTTTTATACACTTAGTTGTAGTTTTTGTGTATATTATCAACATATTCAACTCAAATCTATCATCCTCACAAAAAAAAATACTTTCCTCATATTGATTTTTGCCCATATGCTTGAAGGAGTGATCCTCACTACCAGATGTCACAGACAACCAATTATCATTCAATAACTATGTTGCAAGATCAGTGTAATAACTGGAAACACATTTCATATCTTTGAACTGTGCAAGAAAATCTACATAATCAACATCAAGGAAATGTATTCTTCCATTGGTTAATTCAACCCAAACACCATCTCCTAATGCACCCATGAAAGTTTTTTGAGCCAACTCAAATTTACCACGCTTAAAATGAAGTACTTTGATGTTATTAAGTAATTCAATGGGTACTTCTTATATGTTTTCTTTAGGAGAGAATTCATTGTCTTGAAAGCATCTAATGTTGTATTGGTGTATGAAAATATCAATAAATGTGTGTGGATCACGAGGATCTATGCGAGTTTCCTTTTTAAATATTTCTAAATTCTTCTTAGCCTTCCCTTACTGAACATTACATGTTTCTTATATAGACAATGCTTCCTGATTTTCTTGAATATGAGACAACACTTCCTGTATGAAAGGAAACACTTCCTCTAACTCATAAATTGGCTTGTTTGTGGATTTTTCTTTGTTTGGAAGAAGAGAAGCATTGTTATTAAATATATATTTTTCCTTGTGATGTTGATCTTTATCTCTCTCCCTATATGATGCAGGAGCATCTCTCCATGCAGCCAACCAGCCAGCTTGCCACATCAGTGTGCATGCATTCATGTGCTGAAAGGGAGGCGCAACCTCATTTTAAATTTCGAATTGAATGTAATTAAATGTCTTAGGCTGTTGAGCCATAGAATCCATGCCTTTGCGCAGGCTATAGATAAGATAGGCATTTAATGTGTGTCATGGTTGAGATCTAGATCCAAGTGATGGACTAGACAGCCATTGATTGTAATTTAATAGAGTGGGTAAATCCTGGAGGGAAGCACTAAGAGCTCCTTAGGTAAAAGAGATATTCAGATCTCATTTTGGGTAGTATGCATGTAGAGCAGAAGAGAAGAGCCAGAGAGAGAGAGCTCGGGAACACCTTGTAATTACAGGCATTTGCCATTAATATAAACAGAGAAGTTTTTCCTGCATTATTCTGTCATATATGCATGTCTGTGTGTGTTCCTTGTTTATGCTGTGAATGTATATGTTATATGGATGCATTCTGCAGGGGTTTGGTTGATTTCAGGTTGAGGTCTTTGAGGCTTCACACTAGGAGGGTGTGACAAAACGTTGAGGTTCTGATAGTTGTGCACAGGAGGATGCACTTCTGAACTCTGAGGAGTTAGACAGAGACGTGTTGAGGCACAGGACTGGAATCATCAATTCAGTAAGAAGGCCTTTGAGGTTTCTGAACACCTCAAGAGGTAAGGCTGTGTATCTAAGACACAGTTGCAGACAGGATCACTGAGGATTCTGTAGGAGCCCTGCCAAGTGGGCATTGAGCATACGCGTGGGTTGCGTTGAGGAAGGAATTATGTTGAGAGTTCGGAGAAGGAACCAGAATCACTGAGGATTCTGTGGAGCTCTGCCAGGTGGGCATCGAGTGAAGTGTATAGGTGCACAAGGACCCAGAACTGTTGAACGTTATTTGGGAGAAGACACTTTGCCAGAAGGGCGTTGAGAGAGGGTGCAGATAGGCATAAGGAGGAGAGAACTCTTTAAGTTCGGAAGTAAAGAAAGAGTCCATTGAGGGACCTTTACTGGGTTACTGAATACCTAAGGAACTCATCCATTTAGATCGCTTGAGTAAGAGATCCAGGAAGGCATCATTATTCTCCATTTGAGGGAGAATAAAGGCAAAATCCCCAAGGGATCTGAGCACTCGAGGAAGCTCAGGAGAGACAACGCTAGTGTGTGCATGAAGAGACTCTGCAGGAGCGCAGACGTCGGAATCCTTTAAGGATTCAAGAAGAACAAGCTCAGAAGGGATAGCACTTTACGTGTGAAAGGCCCTGCAAGTGGCGCAGAAGCTGAAGAATCCTTTGTGGGTTCGAAAGGGGAAGAAAATCTCAGGAAGGTCAGCGTTCTTATATGTGCAGGAACCTTAGGAGGAGCAACAGGAGCCGTTGGATCGGGCGGAGAGAAAAGATCTGGACCGTCGAGCAATTCACATCCAGCAGAGGTGCATCAGAGGAAGCGTACAGGAGGAGAGGACCGACAGCCGTCGGATCTCACATAGAAATCCCAACAGCCGTTAGATCGGGATAAGGTGCGCACAGTTTAGTCTTAGGAGGAGGAGCGCACAGAGGAATACAGATCTGGACCGTCAGATCTGGAGCAGAAATCCCGTCATCCGTCGGATTGAGATGGAGTTGTACAGGGAATAGCAGTCGAGATATTGACCATCGAGAAATCGGAGCTCTCGAGGTCATGAGCATCAGGACACCAATCGTCGTGAAATGCTGACGAAGATCTAAGTCGTCCGTTGGCAGAGGACATGTGGCGAGTATTAGCGCCATCGACATTTGACGCATCAGGAAATCAGCATTCCCATGGATGAGAGATTGGGTAAATCCCAGGAGAAAACCCCGACACCATCAGAGCCATCCGTTCAGAGGGACAGGTGTCAAGAATCGGACGAGAGTCGCAAATCGGGAAATCGAAGTTCCCGAGGACAAGAGATATGGGGTATCGGAAGTCCCGAAATCCCGACGAGATTGGGATCGTCCGTTAGAGGGACACATGGCAATCATCTAGCGCTACCGGAGAAGACCGTCAGGAGGGTTTCATCAACATATCAGGAATCGGGATATCGGAGATCCCGAGCACAAAGGTTTCATGCATCACAGAATCGCGATACGTGATTTGCCGATAAGGTCTAGGAATGTGGGCCACACCGAGTGTCAGGAGGACAGGTGGCAAAGGATCGGCGCCGTCGACACTTTTTCCATCGGGATATCGGAGATTTCGGGGACATGATGTTTATGAATTTTGACTTCGCGATCCGTGAAACCCCGATCAGTGGGGGACAACTGTCAACATAGTAGTGGAGGAGGATAGAGCCATAGGGAAGACGCGTGTCAAGCATCCGGGGGAAGTTGAGGATCGGAAAATCGCGATTTCCGTATACATGCGCACATTGACACCGCAAACACCGAAACTCCGATGGAGAGTATGGTTGCGGTCATATACAAGTAGGTCATATGGATCAAAGCCTAGCCAGGAGGAGCTAAGGGAAAAAGAGAGCTCATCAGGAATTTGTAACTTGAAACCCCGATAGAGAGAAGATAAGGCTGCGGTCTTATGGTATATAGTCGTATGGACCAAAGGGCCTAGTCCAAGAGGGCTAGTGCATAGAAAAGGGTGCATCGGCAATCGGGGATTTGAGAGGACTGTGACCCTCGACTGCAGGAACCTCGAACCCCGATAGAGAGTCAGGGGTAACCACGGTCAAGTGTCGAAGGCCGTGAGGAGAGAGGAAAGGACCTGCGGACTGGATTGGGTCATGTTTTGACAGGGATTCCACTTGGGAATCTAAAGAGCCAATTTCGGCTCGTCTGAAAGAGGGGATTAAGAACGATCTTGCAAGCAGGAGGGCATGACGGGGTGTGGTCACGTCAATTCGCCTGCATCAAGTGGTATCAGAGTGGGAACTTCATCTGTATATTTCAGATGAAGCGAGAGGAGGTAGAGGAAGACAGAGCTACTGAGGACTCTGTAATGATTGTTTGCAGGTAAGCAACAATCAGGGAGACAGTCAGCAGGACTATAGGATGAAGCTGAGCACTCAGGATTGCAGGAGTGACAACAACAGTTTTTTCAGGGAGGCAGATAGACACAGCAAGATGGCTACTGAAGGCCATAAACATACTGACAGGAAGAGCTCAAAGCTGATGAGCACAGCAGAAACGGATAAAGAGCTCACTGACATAAAGCGAGAGGTGGAGGAGCTCGAATTGAAGATGCGGTAGAATAGGAAGCCGATATGGGTACATGAATGGCCCATGAAGACGCAAAAGGTGAAATGGCCAGTCAGGGAGATGATGGTCAAAGGACAACAGAGGTTGTTAAGGAAATGGTTGAGGTATTCTAAAACCCTCAAGGCCACAGAGGAAGAGATGATTGATCACTGTTGGCCAGAAACTGGAAAGGGTATCGATGATTGGGAAGATGATGAAGAATTTGAATTGGGGTCATCTAAGGATCTCAAGGACTGCCATGAAGGCAGAGAAGAAGAAATTCCAGATCGCCAAGAGGGAAACGAGATGAGGTCGGCTGAATATCTCACGGACTGTCAGGAGGACAGCGAGGGAATTTCACATTGCCAGCTGGGCAATGAAAGGAGATCACTGAGGGATCTCGAAGACTTCCAGGAGGGCAGCAGAAGCACCCAAGACTGCCAAGAGGGAACCAGAAGCATGTCAAACTGCCAGGTGGGCAGAGATAAACAATTGAGACCGTCTGAAAGTCTCATGGACTCGGAGGAGAGTTCAATTCAGCAAAGAGTGTTGATAAAGATAGGAACGGTTGATCTCATAGTCTGCTAGGGAAGTAGTGGAAGCATCCTATATTTCCAGGTGGGCATGGATGAGTAGATGAGACTTTCTGAGGGTCTCATAAACTTAGGAGTGAGTTGGGTTCAGCCAGAGGAGCTAACAGAGCAGATGAGACTGTCTGATAGTCTCATAAATTCAGAGATGAACTTAGTTCGGCAGATGCAGCTGATAGAGGTGAAGGATCAGGATGATCTTCTGATGATTAGGGGAATTGGGATATTCCTACCATCTACCCAGGAGGAGGAAGAAAATTCTGTTGCAGATGATACAACAGCAGCAGAGGAACAATCGGTCGTGACTGTCCAAAAAGAATTAGTGTAGATGGGGAAGACTGCCCAAGCAGAAGAAAGAAAAGAGAAAGATCATTCTGAGGAACGGCTCGCTGATTTCAGCCAAGGAACTAAAAGGGAATAAGTTGTAGCACTGAAGCTGACAGCAAAAGAAACAGAAGCGAAAGAAGAGAGTGAGCATTCGGTGGAATGGCTCAAAGCATTCAGCATTAAAGTTGAAGAGACTGCAACAGGGGAGTTTGCAGCAGAAATGAAAGAAGAAGATGAGCATTCTGAGGAATGGCTCATTACTTTTAGTTAGCAAGTTGAAAGAGTTGTAGCCTTGGAGCTGGAAGACGAAGGAGCAGAAAAGGATGATGAGCATTCTGAGGAATGGCTTGATATTTTCAGCCGAGAAGCTGAAAACACTGCAACACGAGAGCTTGCAGCAGCAGAAGCTGGAGACACAGATAGCATATGTTTTGTTGATCTGTGGGAGCAGATGGAAGCCCTAGAAGAAAGGGTGAAAGTGCAGGGAGTGCACATCCAACAGGTGAAGTTGGAAACTGATCAAGAAGGCATGGGGGATCATAGCGATCTTCCCGATGACCAAAATTTTTTGCAGTTGGGGAGACTGGAAGAACAGAGCCAACCATGGAAGCAGTTGGACAGGGTGATCATGGAGATCATGGAGCTGATGTTGAAGTCAGAAGACACTGCCAACAGAGAGAAGTTGATCAGAAGGAAAGAAGCAGTAGCAGCAGCGCAACGGAAGCAGCAGCAGCAGTAGAACGGAGCGGATGACCAGCTCCAAAGATTCGTTTTGGATCCACGAGGATTTCCAGCAGCTACAGGGGAATCACATGAGCAGGAGCTCATGAATTTTTGCAGCTGTGGAGTATGATGCAGGAGCATCTCTCCATGCAGCCAGCCAACCAGCCAGCCACATCAGTGCGCATGCATTCATGTGCTGAAAGGGAGGCCCAGCCTCATTTTAAATTTCGAATTGAATGTAATTAAATGTCTTAGGTTGTTGAGCCATAGAATCCATGCCTTTGCGCAGGCTATAGATAAGATAGGCATTTAATGTGTGTCATGGTTGAGATCTAGATCCAAGTGATGGACTAGACAACCATTGATTGTAATTTAATAGAGTAGGTAAATCCTGGAGGGAAGTGCTAAGAGCTCCTCAGGTAAAAGAGATATATAGATCTCATTTTGGGTAGTATGCATGTAGAGCAGAAGAGAAGAGCCAGAGAGAGAGAGAGCTCAGGAACACCTTGTTATTACAGGCATTTTCCATTAATATAAACAGATCATTTTTTCCTGCATTATTCTGTCATATATGCATGTCTGTGTGTGTTGCTTGTTTATGCTATGAATGTATATGTTATATGGATGCATTCTGCAGGGGTTTGGTTGATTTCAGGTTGAGGTCTTTGAGGCTTCACACCAGGAGGGTGTGACAGAACGTTGAGGTTATGATAGCCGTGCACAGGAGGATGCACTTCTGAACTCTGAGGAGTCAGACAGAGACGTGCTGAGGCACAGGACTGGAATCATCAATTCAGTAAGAAGGCCTTTGAGGTTGCTGAACACCTCAAGCAGTAAGGTTGTGTAGCTAAGACACAGTTGCAGACAGGATCACTGAGGATTCTGTAGGAGCCCTGCCAAGTGGGAATTGAGCATACGCGTGGGTTGCATTGAGGAATGAATTATGTTGAGAGTTCGGAGAAGGAACCAGAACCACTGAGGATTCTGTGGAGCTCTGCCAGGTGGGAATCGAGCGAAGTTCATAGGTGCACAAGGACCCAGAACTGTTGAACGATATGTGGGAGAAGAGACTCCACCAGAAGGGCGTTGAGAGAGGGTGCAGATAGGCATAAGGAGGAGAGAACTCTTTAAGTTCGGAAGTAAAGAAAGAGTCCATTGAGGGACCTTTACTGGGTTACTGGATACCCAAGGAACTCAGCCATTTAGATTGCTTGAGTAAGAGATCCAGGAAGGCATCATTATTCTCCATTTGAGGGAGAATAAAGGAAAAATCCCCAAGGGATCTGAGCACTCGAGGAAGCTCAGGAGAGACAACACTAGCGTGTGCACGAAGAGACTCTGCAGGAGCGCAGACGTCGGAATCCTTTAAGGATTCAACAAGAACAAGCTCAGAAGGGATAGCACTTTACGTGCGAAAGGACCTGCAAGTGGCGCAGAAGCTGAAGAATCCTTTGTGGGTTCGAAAGGGGAAGAAAATCTCAGGAAGGTCAGTGTTCTTATACGTGCAGGAACCTTAGGAGGAGCAACAGGAGCCGTCGGATCGGGTGGAGAGAAAAGATCTGGACCTTCGAGCAGTTCACGTCCAGTAGAGGAGCATCAGAGGAAGCGTACATGAGGAGAGGACCAACATCCGTCAGATCTCACATAGAAATCCCGACAGCCATTAGATCGGGAGAAGGTGCGCACAGTTTAGTCTTAGGAGGAGGAGCGCACAGAGGAATACAGATCTAGACCGTCAGATCTGGAGCAGAAATCCCATCAGTCGTCGGATCGAGCTGGAGCTGTACAGGGAATAGTAGTCGGTATATTGACCATCGGGAAATCGGAGCTCTCGAGGTCATGAGCATCAGAACACCAATCGTTGCGAAATCCCGACGAAGATCTGAGCCATCCATTGGCAGAGGACATGTGGCGAGTATCAGCGCCATCGGCGTTTGACGCACCGGGAAATCGGCATTCCCATGGATGAGAGATTGGGTAAATCCCAGGAGAAAACCCTGACACCATCAGAGCCATCCATTCAGAGGGACAGGTGTCAAGAATCGGACGAGAGTCGCAAATCGTGAAATCGAAGTTCCCAAGGACAAGAGATCTGGGGTATCGGAAGTCCCGAAATCCCGACGAGATCGGGATCGTCCGTTAGAGGGACGCATGGCAATCATCTAGCACTACTGGAGAAGACCGTCAGGAGGGTTTCATCAACATATCAGGAATCGGGATATCGGAGATCCCGAGCACAAAGGTTTCGTGCATCACAGAATTGTGATACGCGATTTCCTGATAAGGTCTAGGAGCATGGGCCACACCGAGTGTCAGGAGGACAGGTGGCAAAGGATCGGCGTCGTCGGCACTTTGTCCATCGGGATATCAGAGATTTCAGGGACATGATGTTTAGGAATTTTGACTTCACGATCCGTGAAACCCCGATCAGTGGGGGACAGTTCTCAACATAGCAGTGGAGGAGGACAAAGTCGTAGGGAAGACGCGTGTCAAGCATCCGGGGGAAGTCGGGGATCGGAAAATCGCGATTCCCGTATACATGCACACATTGACACCGCAAACACAAAAAATCTGATGGAGAGTATGGTTGCGGTCATATACAAGTAGGTCATATGGATCAGAGCCTAGCCAAGAAGGAGCTAAGGGAAAAAGAGAGCTCATCGGGAATTTGTAACTTGAAACCCCGATAGAGTGAAGATAAGGTTGCGGTCTTATGGTATATAGTCGTATGGACCAAAGGGCCTAGTCCAAGAGGGCTAGCGCATAGCAAAGGGCGCATCAGCAATCGAGGATTTGAGAGGACTGTGACCCTCGACTGTAGGAACCCCGAACCCCGATAGAGAGTCAGGGGTAACCACGGTCAATTGTTGAAGGCCGTGAGGAGAGAGGAAAGGACCTGCAAACTAGATTGGGTCATGTTTTGACAGGGATTCCACTTGGGAATCTAAAGAGCCAATTTCGGCTCGTCTGAAAGAGGGGATTAAGAACGATCCTGCGAGCAGGAGGGCGTGACGGGGTGTGGTCGCGTCAATTCGCCTGCATCACTATATCTTTATTTATATTATGCTTTGATTATCTCATTTTCCTTCTCTAGCTCTGTATCATAGTCCCTATATAATTTTCCCTACCATTCTCCATCTTTAAAAAATTTGTACCTCCTCCCTCTCTTAAGTCGACATCTGCAACATTTTTTGAAATCTGAGAAACAATTTCATTGAATTCATCCATAAGATTTGGATACTTTTCAAGAATGTTAGCCACCAATATTTGCAATTTTTTTCGGTTAATTATGGAGTGGGTGTTTAAATCGATACATTTCAAGAAATATTGATATGTACCAAGTATCAACTTTGTTTTTACTTTCCCAAAAAATCCCCATTCCTGTGAACATAAATTTGTGATATTGTTTCTCATGTTATATCGAGAAATTATGTTGTGCCATGGTATATTTGGAGATATTTTCTTAATTTCAATGGCCTTTTCATGCAACTTCTTCAACCTTTCAACCCATCTAAAAACAACATTTCCATGTGTTAATTTATGGCAGGATTTTGCCAACTGAGTGATGATAGGCTTGAGCTCAATTACCTTGTCAATAGATTGTTGATTTTCCTTGTAGCTAAACAAGATGTCAATGCTATAAATAATTTAGTCCTTAGCAATTCCTATACCCGGACCCAAGAGACACTTTTGGAAAGATGACTACATTTGTATGGCCGCATAACTCTCATCCATTCAATGAACCGTGACCCTCAAAACCTCAGAAGAATATATTGGAGCCTCTTAATCAATGATGGGTATCAAAATTCTTGATACTGAGAGGGGGGTGAATCAGTATCAAGTACAATTTTAAATAATTTTCAACTTATACTTAAACCATTCAATTATACCCAATGAGCAATGAGAAATAGTATAAGAGTTACACCAATACACCAAAATACACCATGCACAATATATGATAAATAATCAATAGTTATTGTTCAAGGGAAGTAATGAATTGCAAAGGTAACTATAACTTCCAAATATAAAGGGAGGGATAAACCTCCAAGAGGAAGATACAATCCACCAATATCAATAGAGGTTTGACCTCTCCATCCTTTCCCCTTCCTTCCACCCAAGATATATGAGAGATAATAAAACTTTACATTAAATCATCACCATCAACCAACCATCACATAGAACCTGATAATGCTTCCTGAGACTTCTTCAACTTCTACAATTATTCAATTCTTGGAATACTCTAGTCCTGTATATAATATTACTCAATGTATTCTCTGAAACACCTCCAAGTTTCATACCTTGAATCCTCCCCAAAAATAAGTTATAGAGAGAATGGTAGACCTTTTATTTAGGAGAGCCAACTTGTACATAATGCGCCATGTTCAATATGTAACATAAGATTATGAAACTCACACACAAGAAACTAAATCTCATACTATTTCCAATGAAATTTGTCTCACTTCATTTGGATTCTCTATGAAGACGTTATGATTGTCTTACCTGAAACACCTGTTTATGACTAGTTTCAGGACTAGTAAAAAACCCTATCTTCCACATAAGTGTATCTCCAAACTTATAGCGAATAAAGATCCGAAATTTTTAACACAGGTACCTAGCTATCTCTTATCAATACCATATCAATTTCACCATCTGAATCATTCTAGAAACAAATTTATATCGAAAATGGTAAGATGACCTATAAATAACATACCTTAGAACACATCACCAAAAGACTTCATCCTCCCTTGAAACCCAACCTTATTTACTTTAGATTACATCTAAAATTTGACTTGCGTGTTTAAAATGAATGTATAATGATACGTATTTATACCCTTTATGTCACTTCATTTTAACATTAGGGCCGACCTGACACTTTCTTATTTTGTAATTATTTTCTTTAATTATCTTCAGGGTCGACCTGTACTTCTTCAATTCACTTTGTCATCTTCAAAAATTAATTTCTCCTCAACCATGAGGATCCACGTGATGTGAAACATACCACTGAAAACAACATGATGCATTCTATCCATCCATGGGTGTTGTGTCTGCATGTGCATTTTCCTTCATGTTAAAATACCTTCATCAATCTTGCAGTCCAAAACTAATGACTAGGGTTGACATCAATGAAAACAACCAATCTTCCAACAATCCCCCCTTTGTCATTGATGGCAACACTCATGCTCCCCTTATAATCATGATCCCAAATTTTCTCCCCCTTTGACATCAATGGAAAAGGGTAGGGATGTTTCCCTTGAGTTTAATGGAAAAAGGTAACTCTCTTCTGTGGGGTTGCTCCCCCTAAACATGTGGCACTCAATAATACTTCATCCTTATTTTTGGTCTTTGGGAATTTTTCTTCCTTGGAATCCTTTTGTCTGGCTTTTTTCTTCTCTCTCTTCTTCATGTCTAGGATGTGTATGTTGTTTGGTCTTCTTGTTGCAGTTGCAACCAATATTATTGAGTTATTTTCTATGATTTTACATTTTCGGGAGCCAAACCTAAGAGTGTATCCTTGATCACATATTTTGCTAACACTGAGGAGATTATGCTTCAGATATTCAACCAATAGGACTTTTCTTGCTTTTACATTTTCACTTCCAAGCTTTACAGTTCCTTTTCCAATTATATTGGTAGATGATTCATCTCCAAATGCAACATTTCCACCCTTTTTCTTCAATCTGACAAATTTCTTTTGATCTCCAGTCATATGAGATGAGCACCCACTGTCTATGAACCATTCATATTCTTCTTTGCATTCTTTAGCGACCAATGTTATTCGACAATTTTCATTTTGTGGAATTTCTTTCTTTTTCCATGTTGTAGTTGGTATACAAACATTTGACATACTATTATCTTCCTTCATATCTCTGCAATATCGTGCTTTGTGACCAAGATTATTGAACTTGTAACATACAATATTTTGATCCATTAATGGGTCAAATGGATTATAATTTATGTTGACAGGTGTACAAACATTTCCATATCTACTATTTTCACCATTCATGTAGCTTGCGTAGTTATTCCTTTCATTGATTCTACAATTGATTGCCTTGTTTCCAAAATTTCCACAAGTATAACAATGTGCAAGAAAGAAATTTTGATACCTAGGAGTAAGTAGTCTTGTTTGTGGTGTGGTCCATCTGGGTTCACGATCTATTATTCTGTAGTTTCTTTCATAATGATTTCTTTCATACCTGATGGGAGAGGATCTTCTTGATGTCTCATTCCTTCTGAATTCTAGTCTTCTATCTTGTTGATCAACTTGTTCTGGAGTGTTGGTTTCATCATTTTCATCTTCTTTCTCTTGTTTTGTTGTCTTCAAACTGTCATTGCATCCTAGTCCTGTCTTGTCGTTTGGAGATCTTTGACTGCTAAGGATCTCATCTAATTTTTCAATTCTCTTTTCAAACTTCTTCAACTTTTCTATTGTCAATAGTAGCTCCCCTTTTTTGTGATCCAATTTTTCTTTCAATTTCTCATAATATTATAATTGTTCCTTCAAGCTATAAATGATCTTTTCAAGCTTGTAATTCTCTTCTACACAACTACTCAATTCACCTTTTAGTATTATGTTTTTGTTTCTAAGGTTTCTATTTCCAGTTTCAACATACTTCAACTTTTCAAGATTCTCATCTTCTTGTTCACTCTCTGCATTGTCTTTGTATCCCCAAAAGGAATCAAGGTTGGTTTCTTCATCTAAATCTTCTTCAATAATGATTTCTTCTTCTTTATAATTCTTTTGATCATCATCCTGAGTTTCTTGAGCTATGAAGAGGACTTATCCTCCATCATTATCTTCTTCATCACTCTCATTTGAGGAGATG
>WSFP011499378.1:0-14009 GCA_009831015.1 Picea engelmannii | reverse complement strand
CGCGCCCAGTGAGAAGTTAGGGCGTGGGTTGCTTGTTTTTAAGTGGTTTTTGAGGAATTACTCAGCATGGCTTTGGCTAGGAAGAGGCATGAGTTGGCCTGATGCCAGGTAAACCTGTATGGTGCATTTTAGGGTTATAACACAGAGGTGCATGCAAAGGAGGCTCCTCAAACTGAACACTGCGCTCATTGATGATTCGGTCTGTAGAGGGATGAATCAATCTATACCCCTTCGCATCATCTGGATATCCCACAAATATGCAAGGTGTGCTCTGTGGATCTAAGGATTTCCTCTTTTCAAAAGGAATATGGTTCGATGCTATAGATCCAAAGATGTGAAAGTGTGTGATATCTAGTTTGTCACCTGTCCAAGCCTCAAAAGGTTTCCTATCCTCAACAGATCTACGAGGTTCTATGTTTTGTATGTAAGCAACACAATTAAGTGCCTCAGCCCAAATATTGGAAGGAAGTGATATTGCATGCAACATGTAACTGGTCATCTCCTTGGGAAACCTGTTCTTCCTTTTAGCAACTCCATTCTTCTATGGAGTGTATGGAATTGTTTGTTGCAACTGGATACCAGCTTCATGACAATGATTCTGAACATATATGTTTATATACTCCCCCCCATTTTCTATACGAAGGATATTTATTTTCTTCCTATTTTGTGTCTCTACTAGATCTTTGAAGTATTTGAGATGCTAAAACACGTTAGAATTTTTCCTGAGAAAATAAACCCAAGTATAGAGTGAGTAATCATCAATAAATGTAATAAAATACATTGCTTTGCTGATGGATGTATGTGGAAATGGATCGATGAGATCATTGTGAACAATATCCAAGGAAGAGGAGGCTCTCCTTGCCTTCCCCTTTTCAAAATTCTCTTAAGTATGCTTGCCAAGAATGCATCCTTCTCAAACCACTTCAAAAAATTGAATGTCTGGTAAGCCTTTGACCATTCCTTGCTTGGAAAGTCGTTGCATGTACCTAAAGTTTAAATGACCAAATATCTCATGCCATACTCTACTACTATCATTAGCATGTGTAAGTAGAAAACATGAGTCATAGTTAGTAAACTTATTGAACTTATACAACCATGATTTGTGATCTACCTCATCAACTGCAATAATGGAATTGTCATGCATGTCAAGTAAAGAAACTAAATCTGATGTAAATTCAACCCTTTTACTTGTTTGAGTGATATGATAAAATGAGAGCTGATTTATAGAAATATTTGTAACATGCAAAACATTCTCAAAACTTCCATTAGGGAGTTCCACTCTTCTGTCTCCTGCAACTGTTATTGGAGTATCATCCCCCATGAGAATAGAAGGTCCAGAGCATGAACTCAAAGAAGTAAAAACTTCCTCTTTCACTGTCATATGTTGTGATGTGCTAGAATATATAATCCATGAATCATATGAGTAATTAATTGCAACCAAAGCATGATGATTACCTTTCTTAGGTGCATGTTATTCTTCCTTCTTCCTCTTGGATCCTTCAAGAATGAAGTCTCCAAGTTTACTCTTCTGAAGTACCTGTGTCATAAGATTGATCTTCTTATTCATTCATGTGGATTCTTCATGATTTGGTTTATTTCAATATGTGCACTTCTTTCCCTTCTTCTTATTCCCTTTGGAATTTGATGAAACTTTATAACCTGAAGAGTCCTTGAAGGGTTTGGAATATCCCTCCATCTTTGACTCTAGATGTAATAACTCCTTTCATTTCTACTTCGATTTATGATTGGATGACCCTTTTCCATCATGCGTGGTTAGTGAATTTTCTTTGGGATCTTTCATGAGGCCCATATTTATGATTTTTTTCTTCTCTTGTGTGAGAGACTCAATGAATTGAGCCATCGTAGTCATTTTCCAATTTGCTCCCAAAAGACATCTGCCAGAATGGAAATTGGAGAAATATACAACATATTCTAGTCCTATATTAGCCAAGATTGTTATAATAAGTGTTTTCTCTTGTGTGGACTTGTCAATACCACATTCACCCAAGATCAATATCAAAGATTTAAATTTAGTAAAGAAATCTTGTATATTATCAAAACTTTTAGGGTCTAAGGTATTCAACTCTACCTCAATCATATGACCTCGCATCTCATCCTTATTTTCAAAGAGTCCTTCCAAGGTGGTCCATATTTCGTTTGGAGTCTTTCATGTGGAAACATGAAACCATAAATCAGTGGATATTAACTCAATAAGTAGTCATGTGGCCTCATCCTTACGGTTCTCCCATATGGTCTTCTCAAGCACTGATGTAGGTTATGTTTCTATCGCCATCGTCAAATTATACAGTCCTTTTCTTTTGAGTTAGAATGCGGCCTTTGGATTCCATTAAAAATAGTTCTAAGGTGTGAGTATTATCACCAGACTTGATTGAATAATTTTCATCGTCTCCATCTCTGCTATTGATTTTGAAAAGATCCTGAAAACCCAGATCATGGATTCCAAGATATGACTGACAGTTCTATGGAAACTATAGATATGATAAAACAACTATATATCCTAAAATACGATGTGAGTTTTTTATATTTTACGTGAGCATGAGCATCCCTATGTTATATGTTTCTGTTCATAATTTCGGCTCGACCCAGATAGTGTATTTCGAGATATGGTTGTTTTACTACAGAAAACCAATTTTCTAGAGTGTCTCACCCTAGCAATGGGAAAACTAAGAGAAATTCGCACCCTAGTGAAGGATATAGTGTGAAAATTTCGCACCTTGGATGTGTATAAGTTGTGTTAATTTCTGAACAAAACAATTTTTCATAGTGCAATTGTCACACCCTAGCAATGGATAGACTGTGTCGATTCCAATTGTTGCACCTTTCGATAGGGATAGGTTGCAACTCTGATAGAAACTAGGCTTACTCAATAATTAAATCCTCTTTATCGCTTCTCTGTCTTGTCTGGGGTTCTCCAAGCAACTCGTCTCTAATACCATGTCAATGTTTCCTGGAAGCCTGCACAAGATACCTAGCTAAAGAATACACAAACAAAGCTTATCAAGAAAAGAAAGAGAGAAAAAATATGAAGAATGTGAATCAATGTATATTATGATATGTTAAATGAGTGAGTGATATTCACTCATATAGGCAATTCATCCTATAATTAATAAAAGCGAAGAAGCAATGAGTTGCAGTGATATTTTCTTAGGAATGCATGTATAATAGTGATAGTCTAAAATTAAAAAGTCTAAAATAGAACTAGTCAGTTAATTCCCACTAAACTAGTGTGCCAAAAATAGAAATTTATCCAACACAAACCCACAGGCCTGACAACCTACTTCTTTTGTCCAGCTCCTAATTCAATCAAGTACGGGTGATGGAAACAACAAATTTCGGGTATGGAACATGTAGTGGAAGCAAGTCGTGCTCATGCAAGGAACTAGGTTGGTAGAAACAACATTCAAGTAACACACAGTACGAGCTCATGAAAAGTATAGGTGTGTTGTGTTTCACAGGAAATGTACAGGATCACTATTGAAGGTGTGCATGAGGCATGGATAGGCTCGACTGATGGAGTTAATGGTTTCCTGCATGAATTCCTTGGTGAACCCCGAAAGAATGTGTTGGTGAACCTAAAAATATACCCAAAACATAATAATTTCCCCACATATATTTGCATGCGCCCTGATTGAGACATGGCTCTCCCGGAGATCTTTTCTCTACTCTTGTGATTCATTCACTCTCTCATGAGACTTACCATAAAATAATTATCCTTACCATAGTATTTTAGGAATAATAATATAATAATCCCTTAGATTTAAGCCCTAAATATTATCCCTTTTTCCTAGTCTCTTAGCCCCTCCCTTTCCCTTTACAGTGGAGTGTATTCCCCCCTACTCTTTTATCATGGTTATTCTACACGTAGATATGTATTATATTAATGATATGAGTGTTCACATATACAAAAATAGGCTCATTGGCCTTTAACATCTAGGATCTCCGACCTAATCATCACATAAGTCTCCTAGCTTATAATCTCTTGGCTCACCAGCCTATAAAACATTCTTACAATTGAGTTGGGACTTGGCCTTGGGGTATTACAGTTAAATTCAGAGTATAACTACAATACTAGAGAAAGAGAATGTCTAGCTATGGTGTATGCTTTGCAGAAATACAGACTTTACTTGTTAGGAAAACACTTTAATATGTTTACATATCATTCAACTCTGAGATACTTAGTTAATAAACCAATGTTGGGGGAAGGATATGCAGATGACTACTCTTATTTCAAGAATTTGAATTTGAAGTTGTAGTTAATCCTGGAAGATTGAGCGCATGACCAAATCACTTATCCAGGATTACAAATGGAGAAGAGCCCAGTAACTTGGAAGACAACTTTCCATATGCAAAATTGTTTTTAGTACAGATAGTTGATGAGTATTTTACTGACATTATTGATTTTTTTAGTACAGGATTTGCACCAAGATAATTTACTACTACGCAGAAGAAAAATTTGGTGGTCAGAGCTGCAAATTATCAGTTGATTGTAGGTCACTTATACAAACTTGGAGAAGATAACATATTTAGGAGATGTGTGATGGAGCATGAAAGACCCATTATTTTGGTAGAAGCACAAGAAGGGATTGTAGGAGGACATTACACAGGAAAAGATACCGCGCATTCAAAAGAATTATGGAAAAGATACCGCTCATTCAGGATTATGGTGGCCAACAATTTCAAAAGAATATTGTTAGAAGTGTTATGTTTATCAAAGAGTTGAGAATCCATCCAAGAGGGATGAGATGTCATTGAGACCACAGGTTACTTTACAAGTGTTCGATAAATGGACAATAGATTTTGTAGGTCAAATTAATCAACCAACAATAAGATTAGGAGCTATATATATTATTACAATGAAGGAATACTTGACTAGATGGGATGAGGAAATACTAGTAAAGGATTACAGTGCAGAGACTGCAATGCACTTTTTATTTGAGAATGTAGTGACAAGGTTTGGATGTCCAAGAATACTGATGAGTGACCAGGGCACTCAATTCATCAATAGTGCAATTGAGGCACTGCTTGAATAATTTAATATATACCACCAAAATATTACTCCTTACCACCCTCAAGAAAATGGAGTAGTGGAAACCTTCAACAAGATTTTGGAGAATTTCTTGACAAAGATTTGTAATGTAAACATAGATGATTGGGATTTGAAGGCACCAACAATACTTTGGGCTTATAGAACTACCTGCAAGAAACTAATAAGAGAAACATCCTTTAGATTGGTGTATGAATAGGATAAAGTAGTTCCCTTAGATTATTTAATACCAATTCTACGTATTGCATCAGTTATATACATGACAAAAGTGTCACAACATAGGAAATATTATCTCAACTAATGGAATTAGAAGAAGAAAGAATCATGGAAGGTTTCCATAAAGAGGTACAAAAATAAAAGGATAAGGCATGGAATGATGGGCATATAAAGAAGAATAAGTTTAAGGAAGTAGATATGGTTCTCCTATATGACATTAAATATGTGCAACACCTAGGGAAACACATAATACATTTTCTAGGGCCATATCAGATAAAGACAATCATAGATGGAGGTGTTGTACAACTCTAATACTTAGCCAGGAATGAAGTGTAAGGAATGTTGAATGGTAGTTGATTGAAACCTGTACATATTGTAAATCGTAGGAGATAAAATAAGAAAAAGGAAGATAAAAATAGAAAAATGAAGAAAACGCCAGAAAAAGAAGTACCTAGGAGGAATAAGTAATAGACAGATAATTCAGGAATGACAATGCACAACAAAAAAAAATTGGTGTGACATAATTTAGAAGAATGCGTGTAGGAAAATTAGACACCACACAATTAACCTAAAAAAGTGAAAAATAAGACAAAACATTAATGATAGGGTTTATAAAAAGGGAAAAACATAGGCAACTTCCACACTTGGCAATTTTTTAGAAATAGATCACTTGAGAGTGTGATCAAAGGGTGGTTAAGAAAGAGGAAAATTCATTTGATTGTGTGGAAGGCTAGTTAGATGGAACCCCCGAAGGTTGGAGCTCATGGATGTTTCATAAGAGTGACCCGACATATAGGAAGGAAGAAGGAAAGAATGGAAGAACTGGATAATTTTTTGGAGATGGAAGACGTTACAACATCAGAGATAGAATCTATCAGTACTACCAAAATAGGACAAGAAATATCAACTGAAGAAAAAGTGCAAGCAGGTCAAAGCACAAAAAACCCTAATGACATCACAAACCCTAGTCTTGAAAACCCTGCAGAAGAAAAGGAAAAGGAAAAACAAAAGAAGAAATTCATAGAAGAGGTCAAAGGCCATAAATAAATAGAGGGAGAAGAAGAATAATAAGTTCAGGATGAATTTTCAGAAGAAAACCTAGCCATGGTTCAAAAGAGGAAAGTACCAAGCAAAGTAGAGATCACTTTAACTCATCTCCCAGATGATATAGTTACAGTGGAAGACATTATAGGGAAGGTGTTGAAGATAAAATATGTGGATCATGATGTAGATAATAGAGAAAAGTTTCCATACATTACATAGGAAGTTTACATGGAAAACAGGGGGGAGGTAGGACCCCTAGGGAAACCCATTTTGGAGCCTCCACACTAGATCACATGTCTCTACAACTCAAGGATTATGAATCTTTTGAACATACCACATTTTTGGTGCAGTTAGAATGTGGGCCTTTGTGTGAAGAAACTAATATCCAAGGTACATGGAGGTATCCTTTGGATGGATAGGCCGATCCCCATAGATGTTTATTTTATAGCCAATATTACAGGGTTTCCTACCAATGGTGTAAATCCAAAAGACTATCTGGAAAATAAAGCCATGGATAAATAAATTGCAGAGGAAGTGAAAGAATAGTTTACGACAAACAAGGGAGCCAGAGGAATAATCATAAAGGATATTAACTACCATGCAACAAAGTTTTCCATAAATATTATGGCTTGCAAACATTTTAGGAAGTGCATAAAGGAAGAATCCCTAGTAGGAATTATAGTAATAACGACGTAGAGAAAAAAGGGTGTAGTGTTAATATGGGCAACATATTTGTTAAACCAGTTTTTGATAGATTGCAGAGATGCATGGGATAATGGAAAATAATTCCATTACTCCTGGTTTCTAATAATGATAGTGTTGGTAGGCTGGCAGGGGCCCAAATTTTCATCTTTTTTGGACAGAAGAGGGAAATGTTGTGCAACACGTTATGAAACTTTATGGAAGGAAAAGGACCCCAAGAACCAGTAGGATAACAATGCAGTATTTTCCATGTTCTTAGAAGATATGTAGTAGAATACAACAAATGTATGGAGGATCCCAATTGAATTGGTTCAAGAAAACGAAGGGATTTCTAATTCCAAGGCTTCAAGACACCATTTATGGATTCAAGCCTGAAGGGACCCAAAGAAGAAGTGGTTGGAAATGATATATTGCAAATCATGTGAAGAAGTAGATTGGATTGTGAAAGACTGTCCTACACAATGGAAGGTTCCAACAACACAAAACAAAGGAACAAATCATAAGGATCAAGTAGAAGTAGGAACATCAACTAATAAAAGCAGTACAGTAGATAATACAAGAAAATTTGCAGAGTGCAGTCAAGCCTTAGGAAGTAGTGCAACAAGAAATAAAACAAGAGAGAAAGAGATTGTGTTAAGGACATAAGTAAAATGGAATGGAGAGAAGAGAGATAAATCTCATCCAAAGGAAGTACAATATGCAGAATAATAAAATAAGAAAATTGAGGCGCATACCTCAACCCGAACAAATAAGAGGACTGGAACATAGGAGGTCGAAATAAGGAAAAAGATGAAGTATCACAAGAATACTCCAACCACCACTATTATAGAGGACGATGCAGAGTTTCTTGCAAACAAAGTCCAATATAGAGGAGAGGATTTTGTATGAGCAGCAGAGGCACAAAGGGAAGAAATTATGGAGAAATTGGTAAAATTACATGACATCCTACAAAGTTTGCAACTAAATATATCGCATCATCGAGTAGCACAGGAGAAAGAAAAAGAACAGGAAACATCAATGAAAAAATAACAAGAAGAGATCGTGAAGACATTAGTAGTGATAAATGACAGATTCAAATTCACATAAGAAATGTTGGAGGTCGATGAAAACATAGCGTAGAGACCAGTGAAGGACATGGAACATCTGGATTTTTTTATGGTGAACATACCCATGAAGGTATTATATGGACTACAAGCGATTGTAATACAAGAAATTCAGTCTAGATCTAGGGAGGATTCCACCAACCTAGTGCTCGAATGTGAAGTGAAGGATATTTTTCAAGTGACATGTGAAAAAAAAACACTATAAAATGAGGAGGAGAAGTAGCACACAAATAAATTATAGAAGAAACTTGCAGAGTTATACAGGAGCATACTAGACTGCGCACAAGAACATGAGGTTTCAACATAAGAGAATATACAACATATTACACATACCATGGAGAAGAAAAAGCAAGAGATAAAAAACTTAACAGAGAAATTAACTCTGAGCACACCTCCAGAAGTATGGAAACAGAGAGAGAAGGAGGATACTGCTCACATAGAGAGTATAGCATAGGAGTTTAAATATGTGAAATAATTGTATGGCATGACTGCACATATTTGGACCAGCATGGAAAAGGATGAGTAGATCCAACAACTAGACCAGAGAGAGGAAAAATTGAACATTGCGGTTCAGGACTTAAAGAATAGTCCGAAAACCATGGGAATATCCCTAAGATTGAGGGCTTTGCAGGAGATGAAAATTTTGCAAGAAAAGGTAAAGACTGTGCAGGAGGAGAAAAAAGAAATGTAGGCTCAGTTGGAGCCATTCCAACAACAAGTTGAAGGAATGATAGATGCACTTCAAACAAAGAAAGGAAGATGGGAATAGGCACTAGAATAGAGCAGAGAAGTGTTGAAATATCACACGACAGTGCAATCTTTGGAGACACTAGAGAGAAAGAGTGCATAGGCTAGGGATAAAGTGACAATTGGGAAAGAAGTTTCATGTGCTGGAGGTAGCGCTGCAGAAGGTGCACTAAGGATAAGTGGCTCGAGACAAGCCACATGTTAGTGCTGGGGGCATGTTGGAGCAGGCATGTTTAGGATAAAAGCACAACAAATGATGTATATTGGACCTAGAAGGAGATCACACCATATTTTGAGGAAACTCAGGACGTGCGACATCATTTGTGGAAATATGTCATAGATGTGTACAAACTTAGCCATGTTAGGGTTAGGGTTTTGGGATGTATTGTAAGGTTCTTAACCCACTTTTGTAATTTAACTAAGGGGTATGAGGTAGAATAGAGAATCCATCCTTAGAAGTATCTTGTCATATCTTTTGGAGAGAACTATCTTGGAGAACTTGTTTTGGATTTTTTGTGTTGAAGTTTGTTTTGAGAGTTGTAGGGATCGGATGAAGTTGAAGTAGTTGAGAGTGAGGTCACAATCTTTGGAGATTGGTGTGATCCTATTCCTCCTCACTACTCTATATTAGGATGTAATGTGTGCAGTGAATTTTTATGAATAAGAAAATAAATAGAATATCTTTATGGATGTATCCCCAGGGGGGGTGAACCACGGTAAAAATCTATGTAATGTGTCTGGATGCTTTACTATTTATGTAATTAAATGGTTAGATAGATGAATGAATTTTTTGAATTACAGTGCACACTATAATAGATATGCATAATAATTTTAATGAATGAATGAATATGATGAATATTGTAATGGAATGCATGGTTAAGTAGAATTAAGAATTAGAAAGAACATCCCCAAATCCCTTCCATGACTGCAGACACTTGTGTCCTGTATTCACCCATAAACCATCTTGTGTGAGGCTGTGTTGTGCACTATGTGCATGGTGTAACCTTCTGTTTTACCACAACGGTCGATGGTGATTAGGGTTTTTGTTGGAGAACTAAGGTATAACCCGAGTCAAACCATAAGTCCAACAAAAGTATATAATGATTACTTAACAAAATATGCAAGAGTGTTATAAATTTCAACATGAGTAATTGAAACAATATTGTATCCACTGCATTGGAGACTATTGTAATGTTTGGCATTGATGATGCAAAGAGGGAAGGAAATGGTTAACTATACAGTTTCTTATTGAAAATTTTAATAATCTAACTACATCTAGACTTGACATATTTATGCAGTTGGTGTACTTAGCTAATAAATAGTTAAAAATATGGAAGAACATTTCATAGAAGCAAAGAGACTACTACACTACATCAAAGAAATCAAATTGAATTTTGGCATTAAATATACTAACAATTAATATTTTTTAATGATAATTTATTTTAATGTATTAAATGTGGACTTAACTATAATTTCATGGATTAATAAAAAGAAACCTACATTTTATTTTTCATCATTAGAAGCAAAGAAGAAGGATTTGTTTAGTTTAGTGTATGAAGGGATTTGGTTAAGGACACTTCTAGAGGATGTCCAAGAAAATAAATTTCCTTGTACTGTCATGAATTGTGACAATCCATTCTCAATTAAGATTCGATAATCATGAATTGTGACAATCCATTCTCAATTAAGATTCCATAATCATGAATTGTGACAATCCATTCTCAATTAATATTCCATAATCATGAATTGTGACAACACTATAGGTATGAGTTTTTCATATCATGAATTAAATGCGAAAAAACCCTCCAGGAGAACTCATGAGATGAGGTACAGGGACATCTTGAGATCCATTCCATTCACATTTGGTACCTTAATTGGTTCCATGTACACTCAAAACATGGGGAACCACATCCAAGTGGCATCTTTTTCACACTTGGATCCAACTATTATGAATCATGAAGAAATACTATAAGTAGAATCCATGGCCATGCATTTCAAATATAGAAGTTCATGCATTTTTATATTTTTTGTATGATTCTTGGAGAGCCATGTTTCCCAATATATAATTGTTCTGACCATAACTCAAATCTTTTCCATTGATATCTCCCCTTTGGCGATCCTTTTGCACACCTCTTGGTTGAAAGAGATAGAGAGAAGAGGCTCCAAGGAACAACAAAGGAACCTCCCAAGGAGGAGAGGCGATCCCACATGCTTCTTCCAATCCTTTAAGGTGTATTTACATTCATCGTACCATTGTTATACATTTCATCTTCGCTTGCATTTGTTAGTGTTATTTTTATTCTCATGATCTTTTCATTTAGTTTTGTTTTTGTTTATCTATCTTGCAATGGTGATTTCTGTATATGGATTTTCTCTACCATATTGATTGTAGTGTAGCTTCAGCCTAGATTACACTCAATGGTATCCTTTTTCTTACCCAAGTAACAAAAAAGGATAGACAGATTGGTGAATCTAGTTTGTTTCTAATTCATAATTATCTTCTCCTAGGCTTGTGGAGATTTCTCTCTCACTTACATTGTTTTGCAAGATGCCAAATCAGCCCATTCAGGGATTTAAAACAAGTTTTTAAACCTTCATTAGTGTGGGAATTTGTGCATAATTTTTTCATCCACGATTCTAAAATCTATGTGGCTTTTGAAAAATTAGATGTGAAAATCCAAGCAATTCTCACCTTTTACAATGTTCTTAGCTTGCGTGATCTATGCTACCCATTCTTCTTTCTCTTAAGGGACGCATGCAAATCCTCTTTTATCCTAGTTCTAGGATGATTTCGTTGTATCTTGTTGATAGGAAATAAGTGTAATGTTCCCAACTAGGAAAACTAGGGAATATATGTCTACTACTCAAAATTATTATTCTTCTTTGTGTGATTTTATCAAACAATTTGTATTAGTGTTTATAGAAGTGCCAAATAGTAGCTTAACATAGATCATATATCCATTACACATAGAATAAATCATATAACCATGGAATATAATTGATGGAAACTCCAAATTAGTACATGGATAACTAAGGGTTGTAATAACAATTGAAGAATACTATGAAGAAAAAAAAATAATGGTTACTAGGAAACATCACAATCTAATATAAAAAAAGACAATAGAACCTAGGATGATGCCAATATATGGATCCAAGGCTCTATAAATCCTCCTCTTCTATGCTCTAGTGACCTTTTCTCTGTGGAAAGTCCTCCAACTACTTCATATATCTTGCCAAAACCAATTTGGTGAGATACTGTAAAACCCCAATTCATAGGGATCCTCATGGGAGGCCTTCCTGGTGTCTAGCAGGGCCTCGTGGGACGACCCTTTCTCAACCCATGGGGATGCCTAATTTTGCAGGTGTGTGAAACCCTCATGAAAACTACAGAACTGATTATCAATATCCTCCAGAAAAATGATTTAAACCCCCTACACAATATTATCTATCCTCAATACCTCTCTAGAATGCAAGAAATCACCACAATGAACTCAAATGATAATTTCAGATGAATCCCTCTCATGTCTTTCTATGGTGGATATTGCACCTGTTATCACTTTGTAAATTCCTAGAGGTTGTTATGAGGTAAGAAGAAACTTATCAGAGGTAACCTTAACCAACCGCTTTGAAACTGAAAGCTAGACCTACCAGTTTCAGAGAGGGATCTCTCTGTTAGTTTTAGATTTGTTTGAGTTTTCAAAGATTTTAGGCTAGTTAAAAAGATTGTAACCGAGTTGTTTGTATTTTTTTTGAATGAAATGGATGAATGTCACTTACGCTTCCATTGGGATATGGGGTCTATTTTTAAAATATAGCATTCAAAGACAATTTTACAAGATTCATCTCACAGGGCGAGATAGTGCTAATGCTGGATTCTTTAGAAATAAAAATGGTGTATTGCTGAAAAAATGAGATATCAGTTAATAACAAAAAAGTATTTAAGAATTTCTTTGTTATAACCTCGGAAGAAAAACATTTAAATCTATAAAAGATTAAGAATAGAGTATGTGAAGGTAAATTCTTCAACTTTAACTTCTTTTAAAGATCAGATTCAGAAAGACAACATGGTAACTGAGAAGGAAAATCTTCTACACATATAGAAGGAACTTCACCAACAATTGACACGCTGGAATCCTGTGAAACTTCTCTTTGTATTACTGAAATGACTTGATAAAAATTACAAAAACTAGAGATTTCTCAGGAATAAATATCAACAACCCTCAACACTTCTAAGTGGGAAATATTTATATTAAAAGTTACAAGGACCCTGTCATAAATGATTAGGACTTGATGGATTCTAAATTTAACTAACTAACTCAACAAGATACAAAACTTTAGGGACTATTAATGATGTGTCAAATTCTTCAAGTTGATTTTGGGGACGGTCATTGGTGAGTCATCTGCACAACTTTGTCTGATCTAATCGCTGACTGAACTTGAATAGATCATCTCCTACTTGATTAGATTCCATAGCTCTTCCAATAGTAGCTGACCAGGAATAGTGACTTTGAGTAATCTTCGGTATATTTAATCCATTTTTGTGTACTTGGCAAAAGTTGGCCTGACGATGAAAATGCACTGGATCTCATGTTGTATGTTGATGTCTGGCTACAAAGTTTCTAAGAACGCCTTACCTGTTATGCTGCCCTCTATTCCTGAAAAATTCGAACTATCGTTGGCCACCGTGGACAGCTTCTATTTATAATCAGGAAGGGTCATTAACTTATCATTTAGGACCATTAAGTCTGGGAGAACTTTCTTCTATAGAGATTTGATCTTACTAAAAAATATTTGAACTCCTATGTCCATAGTCTGGACTTTCTCTTCCAACTGCAACATAAGCCCTCTCTTGGTTAGAACCCTCTTGACTTCGAGGATGGTTTATGTCCTGTCCTCAATATTCAAATCTTCTAATTCTTCCTTGTTTTTTGAATTCAGGAATCTAATGATCTCAGTGGCTTCTGTGGGCATTTCTCCCAACTCTCCTTTTATATTTTCAATATCCTGCCTACACCTTTGTACCAGTTCCTTTTGCTCGAACATGATTTGCACCATAGGCCATATTTCATTTATGGATTTGGAGATATCCATCCAAATATTTTCCTTGGCCTCAGTGAGTGTCTTGCCTGCCA
>ML886140.1:14110-24363 GCA_009831015.1 Picea engelmannii | reverse complement strand
TGCTATATATAATTTGTCTTATTGAAATCATTCCAAAAAAGGTTGATGTAGATATTCCTGCACATGTTCATTATGTACTTATGTTACTTTCCATTGGCCCAAAGCCAAATGAAACCCCTCCCTGTTTGTTTCCTTATTCCTTTCCCTGTAGACATGTCAGCAAGAGAATCAAAAGAGGTATGTAAGAAATTGATGTCTTCCACTATAGTAGCAAGTCTAGTGTTTAAACATCTTTGAGTGCCTCTTATCCAGTTAATGACATTCATGGAATCCCCAAAAAACATTTAAAGAGTGACTTGATCCTTTTCAATGTCGAAAGCAATGAGAAGTTTAAGGCTTATCAGTTCAGCATAATTGTTTGTTCTTGTCCCTAAGCCAAAGGTCAAGGAAAAGTAGTGAGAGTCTAATAAAAAGAGTATCCCTCCTCCCCCGCAAGTGTTGTTTTGTGATGCCACAACAAAGAAACCCCAGGGTTTTGATTTGTCAATATCTTCCTCTTGAAACTATCTAGTCTTGACTCTTTCTACCGGAGTGGAGAGAGAGGATAGTATGGCTATACTCTTGGTCGTTGTAATCTATGGAACCGAAGACACTCCTTTAAAGATAAGGGAGTTCCGGGCTAGCCAAACACCCCAAATTATCAAAAGTGGTAAGGCTCTAAGACCCCTGTAAATTCTAGTCGACCACCAACCCTGCCACGCTTGTTCCAAAGTGGGGCCAAACCAGTTGCAACAAAGGTCCAAGAGTCTTGATACTTCACTCCAAACTTCTATGATGAATCGACACTCCAAAAAAATATGAAATGTAGTTTCTCCTTCAGATTTAGAGAGAGAGCACCATCCTAGACCATGAATATTTCTCTTTTGTAGAATTTCCCAAGTCAACACTTTGTTTGTTAAGACATTCCACATGAATAATCTTGTTTTGGCTGGGAAATTAAGCTTCCAAATCTTTTTCTACCGCCAGACTGGCTCTCATTGATACAAGTCTAAGTTTAATTTTAGATATCCCATCCTAGGTGTGTAGATCCCTGAAGGAGTCGTATCCCAAATAAGTTCATCCTCATGGTCCCTGAGCCTGATCTGTGTTCTTTTTAAAAAATTTATGTACCTATCCATCTCTATAACTTCCTCATCTTCTAAACCCAACGAGAATGTCGGCTTCCATCCTTGAAACCAGTTTGTGGTGTGTCTCAGCTCAGCGAGTTTATTTAAAGTATCGAACCCACTTGTTCTCAAATGATTGATGAGCTAGTCGGAGAGTATGTGTTGTCCCTCGCATCTCGGCCAAGGATCTGTGCCTAGTCTAAAATGTTCTTCATTCCCTATCTTCCAGGCAAGTCTGTTTCCAATGACCGAGAAATAATTTATAACCGCCTTCCAAATCACCGAGGTACCTTTCAAGTATTTTTGTGGACTTCTGATCCATGTCTCCAAAGGAATCGGCTCTATATATTTTTGCACCACTACCCTAGTCCAAAGACTGGAAGAGTTTAGAAGTCGCCAACCTCCTTTTGCCACCAATGCTTTGGAAAAGAGAAAAATATATTTCAAACCCCATCCTCCAAGAGCCTTTGGAACAGTGATCCTTTCCCAGCGAACCCAAGGAGTCACATGTGATTATTTCTTGCCGCTCCAAAGGAATTTGAAGGTAAGTTTTCTTGCAGCTTCCAAAATTCCTTTTGGGATCCATGAGAGTGACATCTAATAAATTGGGATTGCTTCCAGTACCGAATTGACCAGAACAAGCCTGCCTACATGTGAAATCCACCTATGGCTCCAAATGTTTAATCTTTTATCCATTTTCTTCAAAAGCCACTTCCAGTCTTCCTTTCTATAGTCATTTGGTTTTAAATGGAAACCCGGATATTTCAATCCATCGTCTAGCTTATTTTCCTCAAAAAGGAAGAAATGCCTAAAGACTTGACATTCTTCTTCACTGAGTAAATTTGTTGTGAGGGACGATTTTCCTTCATTAATTTTCATGACAATTTCTTTGGAGAAAAGATTTAGTATATTCTTTAAAGTTTCTGGATCCCACACTGAAAATCAACACATCGTTTACGAAGAGGAGGTAAGTTGCATAGCTTGTGTAACTTTGATTCTGGAAAAGGATCCTAACCTTTTTGCTTCCAAGATTTCTCTACTAAGTCCTTCAACGACTAAGAGGAAAAGCAGTGGTGAGAGAGAGCAGCCTTGTCTTAAGCCTCTTTCTAAAGAAAAAAAGGGTGAGGCAGAGCCATTAATAAGCACTGCAAAGGAAACTGTTGTGAGACAGTTCATGACCCATTTGATGAAGGGAACTGCAAAGCCCAAATGTGTTAGCAATAATCGAATAAAAATCCAACTTACTCGATCATAAGATTTGGAGAGATCAATTTTTAGCATTACACCCTTCAATTTCCTAGACTTCATACAGTGAAGTCCTTCTTGTGCTACCCCAATTGCTTCATGAATTTGTCTACCTTCCAAGAAGCCAAACTGTTCTCTCGAGATTCTTTCTAAGAGTATTCTTTTCACTCTTCTTGTTATAACTTTTGAAATAATTTTATAGACACAGTTACAGAGGGATATTGGACGAAAATCATCCAAGGACCCCTGATTGTCCGTTTTGGGAATTAAATCTATGAAGGTGGAGTTTAAGCTTTAAGGTATTCGTCCTGAAACTCTGGTGTCCTCTACCAACTTTAGAAAATCCTGTCCTAGAAGCTCATAAAAACCCATAAAGAATTCAATAGTCCATCCATCTGGACATGGGATTTTGTCTTTTTGAAAGTTGTGAAGGACTTCTTTTAATTCATCTTCTGTTACTTCTTCCATCAATAATCTATTATCTTCTTCATCAACAAATCTTAGAAATAGTTGGGCCATTTGAACCACTTCTTCTATGGTTGCTTGGTTTTATTCTTTAAAGAGCTCTTGAAAATGTTTTTTCCCCAATCTTGACATACCCTCAAAAAATTTCTCTAGATTTCCTTCCTGGTTTCTCAGCTGCGAGATGGTATTGACACTCCTCCTGCCTTTAGCAAAGGCTTGGAAAAACTTTGTATTCTCATCTCCACTTGCCAGCCATGTAGCATTTCTTTTCAATCTCAGTGATTCTTCCTTTTCCTTGAGTAATTTATTTCTCCTATTCTTTAATCATAGTAGAAGAAATCTTGGACTCAGGTGTGGCGTATCCCCCCCCCCTTCTTTTTCAGAGAAAGTTTGTAGCTCATACTCAATTTATTTTAGTTCCTTGTCTTCATTTTGTCTTTTTTGAAAATCCCAAGGCTTTACTTTCTCTTTGATCCTTTTTAGGTTTTTTGCAAAATGAAAGGTTGTTGACTGGTGGCTATCCAAATGAAAGGGTGTCGAATTCTCTTTTACAAGATTAATGAAAGATTCATCCTCTATCCAAGTCTTGTTAAATTTGAAAGGACTAGCTGGATTTTTTAAACCCTGTCTGAACTCAAAGAAGATCAAGTAATGATCAGAGATACCCTCGTTGCCAATCCATTGTTTCATTGTCAGTTTATTTTCCAAAAGAGAGTCAACTATCAAAAAATGGTACATCCTTTTAGCAACTCCGTCCTCCCCCACCTTGTTGTTTCCCCAGGTTGGTTTGAGTAAGGTGGGCTCGAGGTCAATTAGTTTGCAATCAACAAGTTTTTGAAAAAAATAAGTTGCCAAAGGATCAACACTAGCATGTTAACCCTAGACTTCAGAAAGTCCCAGGGAGAAATTTAAATCTCCCACTAAGATTACCAAGTGGTCTTTCAGAAAAGACTTGTTGAAGAGAGTGTCCCAAAAAGGGATTTTGTTCTGATAAGGGCGATAGATGTTTAGAATGTGTAGATCTCCCCTTATCTACGGAACTAAAATAGTAATACCTAGCCCATAATCCATACCCCAAACATTTGAGACTTGAATAGTCTGAGTATTCCATCCTATCGCCAATCCCCCATATCTTCCCAATGCATCTAAGGTTTCAAGCTCCCATTCAGGAAATAGCAACTCCAATCTAGTTTTTACCTCCTCTCCTTCCCCCAGAGTTTCTTGTAATAACAATACATCAGGGTGTTCAGAGCATATCACCCTTTTTAAAGCTAGTTTTTAAAGGGGACCCACCAAACCCCTACAGTTGAAAGACATGCACTTCATCCAAAACCCTTTCCCTTGGTCCACACTGCTCTAAGCGCCCTTTGAATCGATTGTTGTTTCCCCACCAGGAGGTCATACCTGGCTTTGATTTGTGCTTTTGAAATTAGTGATTTCCTCCCTCGTCCACCTCTATCCAGTGTTGAAATCACTCTCTTTCCTAGACCTCCCGAGGGTGTGGTTTTCTTCTGGGATCTAAGAAAATAACAGGTAGACGGGTTTTGGGAGGACGTCGATGATGATGATGAAACATCCTCGACGCATCAAAGCCGCTTTGGGGTTGGGGGATCTCTCGGTGATAAATCCATCTCAGAAGTGTTCGAGCGTCTGTGGGCGAAGTGTGAGGGATTGGTGTCGAGGGACATGTTTTTGAGAGCCTCCAACCACTCATTGCCTTCTAAAGTTAAATTTTTAATTAAAACAGTAATTGGAGGAGAAAGAGGTAAAGGATTATCCAAGACCAAGTTCCTTGTGTTTCCCATCTTGGACTTGATAATGCTTAAAACCTCGGGCCCTTTCGTCACTTTGTTGTCCCTTTCAGGAGGGGCTTCTTGCATTTCCTGTAAAGGAACGCCTTGTTCTATAGCTTTAGGCCACCTTAATTTCGTTGAGTCATGGGCTTCATCACTGGGAGCTCATGTATGAATTCTCTCCTCCTCCTATAACACTCTCTTTCCTTTTTCTCTTTTGAGACCCTTTCCTTTGGTTCTTAAAGGCAAGTGACATTTCATCACCAAATGACCATACTGATGCCATCTTTGACATCTGAAGGGGACCTTTTCATAGTCCAAGCTCTGGGTGTGGGTGTAGCTTCCCCAACTCAAATCGACTTCTTCTCCTAACCCTTCTCTAACATTCAAATTGACTAAAATCCTTGCCACTTTTCTCTTTTTAGTTTCTTCGAAGGTCATATCTGCTTCTAAGAAGTCCCCCAAGAAATTTCTTATCGCTTTGAAATGTTCCAAAGACCAAAAATGTAAAGGCATGGCCGAACCCAAACCGAAATTTTATCTAATTTCTCTCAGTTGGCATCAAAAAGGGGGATCCATGGCTTTAAAAGTAGTGGTGAATTGTTACACTCCATGTTTTTCCAAGAACCCATTTTGCATGATCTAGTTGTAGAAAGTTAAAAGCAAACCAATTCTTGTTTAGTTCGATGATCTCTGGAGCGTAACCAAGATGCTCCTTCCATGCGAAATGCACTCAATCAATGATAGTTGTAGGAGAAAAAGTTCTTCCACTTGCTCTCCCAAAAAGATTTTGGTTTTCCATTTGTATTACTTGATTCAGCCCCACGTCCTCCCTGAGAACCAGGCTCCCCGGGTTTCCTTTAGTTTTTAAGTTTTTTCTCTTTTGTCTCTTTCCTTCACTTTTCCTTCTCCTTTGATCACAAAAACCTTCAACATAAGCTATAGTCCTCTGATTAGTCTGAGCAAATCCACCTATCTCCTTAGATCGGTCAAAACCACGATGTTCTTCTACGTCTAGGAAAGCCGAAATAAATCCATTTTTGGTTGTAGACTTCACTAATTCCTCTCGTGTGCCTGAGAGCCGTGAACTGAAACCCTTCGCACTGTGCTAAACTAAATATACCTATGAAAATAAATTTGACCCACGACACTTTGCTCCTCTTCTAGGGCCCTCCTGACTGGAACGAGGTGATGAAAGGATAAAACCACCTTTTGATTGGGAAATCCAATCAAAATCAAGATCTTCTTGAGGGTTGAGGGAGGGTGGTAAACCTCCCTCTGTGTGGAACGACTTAGATGGAAAAAACTCTGGAAACGCCCCAAAACAACCTTCAAAGACCTCTTCATCCAAAGAAGGCTGAAAGAGTGTATGCGATAGCAACTTACCGGGAAGTGGAGGAACTTCCTTGTCAACAACTGGAAGTTGTTGTGCCAGTCTGCTTGTCTCCCCCTTCCCAT
The DNA here is from genome assembly GCA_009831015.1 of Picea engelmannii. Taxonomy (NCBI): domain Eukaryota; kingdom Viridiplantae; phylum Streptophyta; class Pinopsida; order Pinales; family Pinaceae; genus Picea; species Picea engelmannii. The sequence continues at coordinate 18,296 of ML886140.1, read as the reverse complement.
CCGCTCAATCCCCAAAACTTCCACCTGTCTCCAACCACAGCTCATCCCTGACTAGCTAGTCACCCATGGTGGCCACGTGCTCAGACTTCTCCTCCATTTGGGATCCCCGAATCTCCACGATATGTCGAAAAAAAAATGCCGCAGAAGATCCCACTACCACACTTCGTGCTTGCCAGAAAAAAAGGACTACAGAAGGTCCTGCATGCAGACCGCCCTACTAGCCCTAACTGTAGTCCCTGACCATAGACCGAAAACTAGCCGCATAGTCCATCTCCACCATCGGGATGTCGTTATTATATACATATATCCTTTAAAGTGGTTATTATATTTAAATAATATTTTATAATAAAATTTATATATACTTTAAAAACATAATAATAATTTAGATTCAAATATTTTTTTATGTGAAAATTGTTAAATATAGTTTTTTTTTGCATTTTTGTGAATAAAAAGTGGATCCTTATATTAATTCCAACTAAAAGATTACAAAAAAGATCTGCAGCCTATCTTATTACACCAAAATGAAATCAACAAGTCCTTCAGGACCAAATTGACGGTCCATATTTCCTCGGGATCAATGGTCCAGAGCTTCTCTCGCATTTCACGATTTTGTGTTTCGCGGCTTGGGCAGACAACCTCCTCCATGCTGCGGACTCTCGATGTCCGAGTTCTCAAAATTTTCTCGCGTCTGTTCCATGGGAACAAAGCAACGATCCAGATCTCTTCTAGTACCAATGGTCCTGATCTGTTCTCGCATTTCGCGATTTCGCATTTCGCGACTTATGGAAATAATTTCCTTCAAGCTTTGGACTCCCGGTAGCCGAGATCCTGATATTTTCTTGCGTCAGATCCATGGGACTAGATCGACGGTCCAGATCTCTTATGATACCAATGGTCCTGATTTGTTCTTTCTTATTGTGATTTCACATATTGTGATTTCGCGAATTTGGGAAATAGCTACTATCATGCTTTGGACTCTCGATAGACGAGATCCCAAAATTTCCTCACGTCAGATCCATGGGACCAGATCGACGGTCCAGATCTCTTCTGGTACCAATGGTCCTGATTTGTTCTCACTTATCGCGATTTGTCATTTTGCGACTTTAGGAAATAACTGCCTTCATGCTTTGCACTCCCGATAACCGAGATCTTGAAATTTTCTCGCGTCAGATCATGGGACTGGATCGACGGTCCAGATCTCTTCTGGTACCAACAGTCCTGATCTGCTCCCGCTTATCATGATTTCGCAACTTTGGGAAATAGTTGCTTTCATGCGTCGAACTCCCGATAGTTAAGTTCTCGAGATTTTCTCGCGTTAGATCAATGGGGCCAGAGCGACGGTTCAGAAGTCCTTTAGCACCAATGGTCCAGATCCACACTCGCTTTTCGCGACTTCTCGACTTTGAGAAACAACATCCTTCGACCTCGCGACTCCCGATTGTCGAGGTCCTAAAATCATCTGTCGACTATGGATCATCTGCGCTGATGTTGATGGTTTCCCTCTCACCCCGGATCATTTCTAACTTGGAAGGAATTCTAGGTAGACAAAAGTGGCACCCCATCCAGATTGAGGCCATCCAAGGAAAGCTCCTCGCATTGGATCCATAGGGGAGAGCTTTGGGACTACCTGGGATCTTGGAGAATGATCTGCTGCAGTGAGTCGACCCCTCCATTGGCTAGTGTTTCTGCCGCTTTGTTTTCACTTTGCCTAATGTGTGAGGGAGTTAGAGTTAGAGAAGGTCTGAGAAGAGCCTGGAAGCTGTGAAGAGGGCCAAGGAGGCTCCAGTTGGGAGTGATTTTCCCTGGATCTCTGCCATTTAGGATTTTTTTTGCAAGGTCTATTATGATTTTGGAGTCTCCTTTAATAATTAGACAAGTGAGGTTTTGATCTAGAGCAATTTGCACCCCTTTGATGAGACCCCATATTTATGTTGAATTGTTGGTGTCGTATCCGATATTTCCTGCAGTGAGGCTTTGAATTTGGCCCAAGTTGTTTCTTATGACTGCTCCATAGCCCGAGTGTCTTGGATTGCCTTTTGATGCACCATCAAAATTGACCTTATGGAAGCCTGGCGAGGGGGGCACTTAGAGGGACTGAGGGATTTTGAAATTAGAGGGGGTTGTTGAGGAGGGGTGGAGTGTGAAAACGAGAAGCCCCAGGAGTTGAGGATCGAGAGCTCATCTGGTTCAGTGGGGAAGTCTTCCTTGATCTATAAATGTAGTTGAAGAGTTTCCTGGAGATGCAGGAGGATTGTATTCCAGAGGAGGGTAGGAGGAGATGGTTGGGAATGAAAGATTATTTTGTTCCTCTCTTTCCATAGTTTCCACACTATGAATCCTGGTAAGAGTTGCCAGGGTCTATTCAATATAGTAATTTTGAAGGGATCGGGGCCCCAATCCCTGATGGTGCTCATGATGTTATTTTTAACTCGTTTGGTTCTTCTCATGAACTGAGTGGTCTAGTTCCAGATGTTCTCACTGAGTAGACAATTATTTAGGAGGTGCTCCATGGTTTCAGCCTGGAGATGACAGAGATGGCAGACCGAGGAGCCAATGAAACCTCGTCTTTGGAGGTTGTCCCAAGTTAAGATCTTGTTCTGTAGTAGAAGCTAGAGGAAAGTAAATATTTTGGGCCAGAGTTTTGATTTCCATATTTTTGTCCAGATGTTGTCTTTCTGAAGGTTATGGAAATTCTCTTGAAGAGTGTAGCCCTCCTTGAGTGTGAAGCTTCCATGAGGTGTGTATCCCCATCTAAGAATGTTTAGGTCTGTGCTTTTCCTGATTCTCCTTTGGGTTGTAGCTCGTTTCCAGTATTGTAGGTCACAGATCATTGCCACTTGGAGTTTCTGATGAGTTGATTTCCAACTTCGCCAGGGAGAGTCGCTGGGGGTTTTTGTCCACAAATCTGCCACTTTGAGAGTGGCAAGATATTGAATGTGATTTTTGTAGGGTTGTAAATTTTCTTCCAGTCGTAGGGGTGGCATTTGATTCCAGGAATCCGTCTAGAATAGGGCACTCACACCATTGTGAACTTCCCAGAAATCATGTTCCTGTATGAGTGGTCGATTTTTCCAGGCCGCATTCCGGATGTTGGAGCCTTGAATTTTCCCCTGCATTCTTATAAGTTGACTTTGGTGCGTATTTGGGGCATATTTGCATTTCCAGAGTTTTTCCCAGAGCTCTATTGGAGTTTTAATCCATCTCCACCAAATTCTTTCTCCCACGATGTTATTTAATTTACCAAGGTCCCGGTGGCCCAACCACCTGAATATTTCGGCTTGCAGACTTTGTCCCAGCTGACTAAGGCCCATTTTTTGTTCGGGTTGTGTCCATGCCATAGAAAGTTTCTTTGCAGATTATGTATTTTCTTTATGACTGATTGGGGGGCAGCTAGGGATGAGAAGAGGTAAGTTGGGATGGCTTGGAGGACTGACTTTAAGAGAACGATTATGGCTGGAAAGTTGAGGGAGCGAAAGGTCCAGTTGTTGAGACGGTTGGTGATGGAGAGTAGGAGAGAGTCCTAGGAGATGTTTCTGGCTGCTGAGTCAGAAAGAGGGAGTCTCGGGTAGAGAGAGGGTAGAGTGCAAACAGGGGTATTCAAAATTTGAGAAAGGTGATGTTGGATTGCCACAGGAGTATTGAAAAAGAAGAGCTATGATTTGGCCAGATTAAAGGTGGTGTCAGAGGCTTCACTAAAATCAGAGAGGATGGAGCTTAGTTTGATTGCTTCTTGCGTGGTGGGGGTATTCATTAGTAGTGAGTCATCGACAAATTGGCTATGGGAGGTTGTCGGTTGTAATCTGTGAAGAGGGAGGCCTTGGAGGGATCCATTTTGAATTGAGGCCTTGATATATCGTCCTAGTCCTTCAGCCATTATGACAAAAAGAAAAGGGGAGAGAGGGTCGCCTTGCCTTATCCCCCTTGAGGGGGAGAAGGGTTGAGAGGGGACACCATTGACGAGGATTGAGAAGAAGGTTGAGGAAATAAGGTTCATTATCCAGGAGACCCAATCCCTGTTGAAACCGAAAGCCAATAGGAGCGCTTTTGTAGTGTACCCTTCACTACCCAGGTTCACCCAACCTCTCAATCATCATTCATTACATGAATGTAAAAGGAACAAATGCATTTAAACAAAATTAAACACACTTAACAACTCAGAGTAAAATATATGGGTACTGCTATAATT